>JAGRRI010010322.1:0-12506 GCA_018584345.1 Thuja plicata
TATATATATATATATATCCATGGAAATAGATGCTTGAGTCCTTCTACCATCTCCCTATCACATTACATTTCTTTCCAGATCCACTTATAAATCCATTTACATATCCTCATCCCCTTGCACTCTATTCTTGGGGGAAAGCTTCATCCATACTATGCTACTATATATATCTTTTTCATCTCATATCCACCATCCATCATCTTATCTAAGTACATCATTGATTTCCCATATTTGATCTTGACTATCCTATCCATTCCCTCCATGTTCTATATCCATTATCTATCCACTATCCATAATCCTATATAATTCCATCCAATATATCCATATTTGATCTTGACATCCTATCCATGTTCTCTATCTCATAGTCCTTGTCTTATACATTTCCTCCATTACCCATCCACAATCCTATATAAGTCCATCCTCCTTTCCATGTCTTTGATCTTGGTTATCCCATGCATTTCCTCCATATATTATTCATTATCCTATTCCATCCATATCATCCATATTATTATACCCTATCTTATTCATACCCTCCATCTTATATCCCTTATCCATCCACATTCCACTTTCATATCATTTCTCTTCCTTTAATCTAGAGGCACTAAAAAAATCCATGCATGCTTTGGATAATACAAGCCTTAATCCACTCTATTCATATCCTTTATATACACTATCCATCCATCTCATATAGCCCTTATTTATCCATCTCGCTCATTTTATCCACTATCTCTCCATCTTGCACCCAGCTCCCACCTCTAGTATGGAGGCATCTTTTACAACATTGTACCCTTGGATCCTAATCCATTTATTCTCCATTCTTTAGTCCTCCACTCACATCCCTTGCACACAATACTTCCATTTTGTACATCATTTATCCCCCATCTTCCCATCCTTTATTTTCCTACTTCTAGTATAGGGTATTGCACTCCTTTGCCACATAGTTCTTGGATATCCACCCGTTCATTCCCCATCATTTAATCCTCTATATCATATCATTATCCATATATATCATCCTTATATGTCCCATCCAAGCCATATTTACATCATTCCATGCTTACCATGCCTTGGATCTCCCTTGTCATTACTCTCAATCCATTTTATCTATCTTATCCACCACCCTATTCAATCCATTTATCCTCCATCCAATCCTATTATATCCAATCCACTTATATTTCTTTCATCCTATTCAAATCATCTTCTCTTCCAATATACTCCCATAAAATACTTTTTTGCTTCTCATTATATCCAATCCATTCATTTAAAAATTCTATATAATCCAAAATCCCAAATCAATCCAATCAAATGCAATCAATACTAATCCATGCAATGCAATATTGCAATCTAGCACATCAATCCTTAATCATTCCATCATCTTGATCCAAATCTATTGATAATAAATTGATTAAATTTTAATCCAAACATCATCATGTGATGTATCCTTCCCAATCCTTTGGAGGTGCATTTTTTTATTGTTAACATTGTCATCCTCAATCAATCAATCATCATCATCAATCAATCAATCGAGTTTCAGCTTAACTAGGGGAAAATTGTTCATTTTCTTTTGGTTTTTTGTGCATGCGTGCTTGTTGCTTGTATGTATTATCATTTTTTGCATTTATCATGGCCTTTTCATCCTATTATCACAATTCATTGTGGTCTTCCATATCATGGTATCATACGGCATATGGTTGTATTTGACCTTTTTTATCACGTACTTGACACATTGTCATCTTGGTTCCTCATACCTTGCTGCATACTCTCAAGTACAATATCAAACCTAGGTTTATCACATCATTGCAACATGAATTTTTTCTATTCTTCCTTCATCATCCATATTCTTTTCCCTTTTCCATTCCAAATTCCTATCCATTTTGAGAGAACACTTGAGTTCTTTGAACCCACCTGTCCTCTCGAGGGGGCATACCAATCTCTCCTTATCATCCTTTATCATCCTTCCCAGTGACTAGGACATCATGCTACTAGTCATATGCCTTTTATCCACTATGTTTTATTCTTCTTTGATATAACGTCACTTCATGATGATACATCAAAGAGAAGCAAAATGTAGACACCAAAAAGTGTCCATACGTGAACACAATTACCCTTATTCTATCCTAGCCAATTAAATAAATATTTATTATTTATTTTAATAATCCTTTATCTTTACCTTATCCCCAATTCAATAAATTTATCAATTTACATTTATCATACCCTTAAATAAATAAATTTATATTTATTTAATTAAAATCCACCTTTATCCCTTATCCCTTATCTTTGATTAAAAAAAATTAAATTTATTTAATTCTATCCTATCTCATTTCTCAAGAGTTTAATTAATTCATAAATTAATTAAACTAACCCAAACTATTTCCCCTCAAGCCTACTTGCATCTTAACCCTTCATTTAATAAAGTAAATGACTTTGTTTACTTACTTAATCCCTTTCCTCCCACTTGGAATTAAATAATGCATTTAATTCTATTTGAGCACGTGACTCCTAACTTTAACCCTCACTTCCCTAACCTAACCCATCCTTCTCTAACCTAACCCATCCTTCTAACTCAAAAAAACTCACTTTCCCACTAATTAATCCTAATCTCCCACCTAATCGCTCCCTAATCATTTGCACAATCCTAATCAAATGGATTAGCAAACCCAAGTCAACTCTTGCCCCATCACATTTTAAATTTCAAAATTCAAATTTACCCTCTACATGTGTACTTACCTTGAGCCACTCAAATTTTACACATTTTTCTCCCACTTTCTCCTTGAGACTTACTCACACATGTGTGAGATTTCTTGAGCTTCTCAACTCTTATATTGTCCCCAACTTGTCAGTTATTGTCCCACTTCTTAAGATTGCTCACAAATGTATGAGCAACTCATCCCTTTTGAATGGTCAACTCCCTTGCCTATTTTGCATCCACCTTATTTCCACCTCATTGATCCAAATGAATCATGCCCCTTCATCCAACTTTGAATCTCAACCATTCATTCCTCTCAAAAATATATAAAATGGGAGCCCTCGTCCTCATTTCATAAGGATCTTTCAACACATTGTTATGCTACAAGATTGTGGGAAACCACATACCCTCAAAAACAATATTATCAAACACTTTAGCATTTTGGGAGGTTTGCATTGCATGTTTTATGTTGAAGTAGTTTAAGGTTATCTCTTATTTCATTTCATCATACTTGCATGCTTGTTTCTCCATATCATTTGAGGTATATGTGATAATGTAGGAATTAGGGTAGTTTCCTTATGTTTATTCTTTTATAGAATTTTTACATACTACAATTTGGCATGCCTTATGGGACCTAATTCATGGGTCATAACTAACCTTCTAATAGTTTTTGAGTGCTTCTTGTGAGTTTTTAAGCTTGTACGTTGAAGGAGCACTTGGAGATCAACTTCTGCAAAGAGTCCAAAATCGCGAAAATAGCATCATGGTTGTGCTTGGGGGAGCCAAGACATGACTTTTGACATACAACTTCCTATCTTTTGTTCACTTTACTTTTTGTAACTTTTAGGAATTATATACATTATATATATGTTTAAATCTCCTTTTCTTTCATATCCATTTTTGTTGTAAAACAAATCTCTTTATTTCTTTTATTTAAAATCTTCTCTTCGAATATGCCTCTGCTATGCACGACAAACGTTTGTACAGTGAACTCGTTGGATTCACAAATTAAGTTTTTTTCCAAAACAAAATATGCAAATGTTTGATGGATTCTCCCATCCCCCAAACCTCTTGTGAAATCAACATCGCCATGTTCCAGCCGTTTGTCAGGAGTTCTACACAGTTTTGTATGCTTCCCCTAGGGCTCGCCCTAGGGCACCACCATGGGAGATGCATATTGCAGCACAGGAAGTAAAGGACAATTGGATCCCTGGTTATGCACAGAATGCAAGAAGGGCACGACAACATGCTAATAAGCCCTCAACTCACTCTGGCGATATCCAGCAGTCCACATTCGATCTACCACTCAATAACAAATTTAGATATCTACAACCTAAGTCAAATGATATAACCCTCCAGGTTCCACTCTATTATCCCCCCCCATAGATGCCAACATGAGGTAGTCAGGAATAATCAGAAACTGAAATAGAAAGTTGACCCAAGCTATCAAGAAAAGCAAAAGGAGTGTCGAAAAGGGTTTTATTCCCCGCCCCATAAACGCAAGTTTTTTACTTCTGATTTCGAATAAGTATCTCTAAAGAGGTCTCCGATGCTCAAGAGTACATATCTAGAGACTATGAAACTTGGCCAAAAGAGTTTAGATCCAAAAAACTTTGATAAAATTTCTCAGGAGACCAAAACAGTGTCAAGACTTAGCATCGATTCCACATTCATAACTGGTGTGTCCAAATACTATGAAGAACACGACGTCTTCACTAAATGGTTAGGAATCAGATGTCCTAACCCAACAATTGGAAAATGGTTTGAAAATCAATTTCTAAATCAGGTAAGTATCTCATATCTAAACAATGATTTTTTATTTATAGTCTACAAGGACATTAAGCTCAAGAAATCCTTACTAATAGGAGTTTGTCCGAACTATAAAAATTTTGGTTTTTTATTTATGGATTGGTGCCCTAACTTTGATCCTTGCTCTATTAGTAATTTAGATGTTATCAAGTGGGTTAAATTTCCTAATCTACCTGTAGAATACATACACAACCTTATTATTCAGGACATTGCAAACATATAGGAAACTTTGTGATTTAGACAAAGAGTTTCTTAAAAACTCCAATATTAAAGTAGCAATTAAAATTGATAACTCAATTCAGCATTTAGATCCCGTTGAACTCACTTCCCCATTTGGTAGTTTCTGGTTAAAACCTGAATTTTTCAAATCTCCCAAAAAAAATCAAGAGCAAATAGAGGTAGAAGATGAAGCTAAAATTGTAATGGAAACCTTGGAATACCAAAGCAAATCAAAGAACAATGAAACAACAAATCTAAAAAATTTTAAAGTACAATTTCTCAAACATATAGATGGCTTCAAAATTAAGAAAACTTCATAACCTAATAAAGCAGAGACTTCTGGGCTAAATCAGCCAGTAAATCTATCCCAATCTATAAATATAGAAAATGGTTTAGCATATCCCATGATCCCAAGAAAAACATGTAAAATTAAGGAAGCTAATCAATCATCAGGTACAGATAAAACCTCAGAACCCCCACCAGAACAAGTGCCAAGTCTAGAACAAAACAAAAGTGAACCTAGCCAGGAGAAAAGAGTTTAAAACATTGAACAGAAAATGAGGATGGTGGGAGGAATAATGGAAGAGATCAAGGAAGTACAAGTTGAAATTTTAGAATAATTATCCCAATGGTACAAAATAGAGGATACCAAAATGAATGAAGTAGAAAAGAAAGTAACTGAGATAGTAATTACAACAACAAGTAATCTTACCACTCCCATTGAACTTGAAACAGACCCAACAGAATTGAGGTTCTCAATTGAACATGATATGATTCTGGAAGAATATCGCAGAGATATTATAGATAAGGAAGACAGAATAGTTGGAACCAGTAATAAAGGTGGGATAAGTGCCTCTCATCAACATATAAGGAACATTAATGAGGATTCTCATCCTGTTCATAACAATTTGAAAACTACAACAAAGATCCAAGCACAGGTTATCCTCAACGAAGCTAAGATTTATACCCAGCAACACTCAGAAGATTATATAAATTATAAACATGCCACTCAAGATAGGGAACCTTCCCAAGAGAAACATAAAAGTTTTAAAAGGGATTTAGAAGATATCCAAGATTACATGAATTTAAAAAGAGCCCTAAGAAGTGTCATAGAGGAAGAAATAGATATGGAAGGATCCAAGAACCTGAAAATTTATATTAATCAAGATAATATGGAAAATGAAAGATTAATAAGGTAGGTACCCTTCCTTTATTATGAAGATTCGGTATCTCCAACAAAAGAAATTGGAAAAACTGATTCGTCACCAATATTCAGTAAACAAAGCCACTATAAATTTTGGAAAACCCCAAAGAATGGAAAAAATATATTTGAAGAATCACAAAGGGACATCAGCCAAAATTCCAACAGCAAATTAAAAGGAGATAACATAGTCAACATCCCACTTGAAGTTAATAGTATTTTATGTAATGGTACCTTAAGCACATTAGAAGATTCAGAAAGGATTCTTATGGATGACAATCATAACTAGGAAGAATTTGGAGTGCAATATCCTGTAAATAGGCCATCACACCAGCATTAAATTTTTTGAATAGGAAACAGAACAATGGAGAGATCAGCAGGGTTGTGGAGGATGAAAATGAGAAACACAAATTAGATGAACTATTAATGGAAGAAATCAGAAAATAAGAAGAAGAAAAAGAAGATACAAAAATAGCGGCAAGCACAAAAAATGCATGTAATTATCAACATAAATTAGGAATATCTACAAACTTGGAAGGCATAAGTAAACCAAAATGCAGAAAAATCATTAAGAAAAGGGGAAGAAAAAGTCTTGTGGAACTCAGAACAGCTACAGGACTGGCTGAAAATCAAATAAAAATTAGTGACATTCTTAATGCTGGGAAGGGGAAGATCCTTCCCATGGATTTATGAAGATTACTTCATGGAATGTTAGGGGCTTAAATGCCCCTAACAAGAAGTGCTCTCTAAAGTGCAACCTTACTTTATTTGAATCAGAGATTATATTAATTCAGGAAACAAAACTTAATAAAGAAGGAGAAAGGATTTAAAAAAAATTAGGCTACTGGAAGTGTGAATTCAGGGAATCAATGGGAGCTTCAGGAGGTTTGGGTATTATCTGGGATCCTAGGAAGGTGGATTTTAACTTAATAACAACTAGCAATAATTGGATGCCTGGCATAATCAAAAGCTTTAGAACCAATATTCAATTCAACATCATAAATGTGTACGGACCTATGCTTACTTTGGAAAAAAAGGTTTTTTGGACAGAGATCAGTAGCTACATGAACATTCATCCATAGGCAGAATATATATTGGGAGGAGAATTCAATGCTATTTTAACTCTTAAAGAAAAATCTAGAGGATTAAAAGCTAAAACACAAGTAATGCTGGACTTTAAAAACTGGTTTATGGAAAATTTATTCTAGGATATTCTGACTTCTAATGGAGTCTTTACTTGGAAGAATAGAAGGAAGGGCTTTTGCAATATTGCAGAAAGATTGGATAGATTCATCATCAGAGGTGAACTATACAATATTAATCTTTCTATAAAGACTAGTATACTACCATTTGCAGGATCAGATCATTTCCCTATACAATTAGAAATATTGGATCAGCAGAAACCAGTTAGATGTCCCTTTAAATGTGAATACATGTGGTTTTTAGAGGATAGTTTCCTAGAGAAAGTTAAACAGTGGTGGGAAGAAAAGAACTTTGAAGGCTCTAAAATGTTTTGTTTTGTGACAAAATTTAAAACAATAAAAGAAAAAATAATCAAATGGAACAATAAAAATTTTAAAAACATATTTAAAGACAAACTAAATAATGAGGAAGAAATTAAAAACTTAAACAAAAAAATTATAGAAAAAGGCATGAATGATGAATATTTTCTTATAGAAAAAGAACTTCTTAAGAAGTAAGAACTTATCCTAGATAAAGAAGAAATATATTGGAAATAAAAGTCAAGAGAGTCTTGGCTAAATGCAAGTGATAGAAACACTAAATTTTTTCACACTAGTACCTTAAATAGACGAAACATAAATAGAATAACCAAAACTCGAGACAATTTGGGATCAGAAACAGAAAATCCTAACCAAATTGTGAAAAATTTTGTTGAATATTATATAGATATCCTAAACAATCATGAATAATCTGATCTAAAAGCTCAAAATAAAATGCTAAGATCAATTCCTACCATAATAAATACTAAAGATAACAAATACCTTAATAGTAGTTTCTCAATTGAGGAGATAAAAGAAGCTCTCTCAACCCTAAGAAATCCCCAGGGCCAGATGGCTTCCAAGCTTTCTTCTTCGAAAAAAGTTGGGACATCATTGGAAAAGAATTATGGGAAGTAATAGAATCAACTAGAAATTCAGGATCACTCCTTTCAAAAATTAACAATACCATCCTTGCACTTATCCCAAAAAAATTAAATACCGAATCTCCTGGGGACTTTAGACTGATTACACTTTGTAACACCATTTACAAGAATCTTTCTAAAGCTTTGGCTAATAGACTTAAAAAGGTAATTGACAAACTCATTTCAGAAGAAAAAACGGGCTTTGTCCCGAACAGATCAATATACGATGGGATAATAATCATACAAGAATTAATCCATTCAGCCCAAACAAATAAATAACCTTGTATGTTAATGAAATTAGACATCCGAAAAGCTTATGACAAGGTAGACTAGAAATTCCTTTGTAAAATAATGCGCACATTCGGGTTTTCACATCAATGGGTCAATCTAATTTTTAATTGTATATCAACGCCAAAATTTTTAGTCTTAATTAATGGAACTCCATAAGGTTTTTTTACCACATCTAGAGGAATTAGGCAAGGGGACCCCATCTCTCCTTTTCTCTTCATAATAATGGTTGAAGCTTTTCGTAGGTCCATAAAGATGGCACAAATAGAAGGAAACATCAAAGGAGTAAAAGTGACTGATGATGTGGAAAATGTAACACACAAACAATTTGCGAATGATACAATCCTTCCAGGAGAATCTTCAAGAAACAAAGCACACCAATTCAAGGACATCATCAAGACATATTCTAAAGCATCTGGCCAAGATATAAATGCTGAAAAATTTGAAATTTTTTTCCTCAATACTTTGCTAGAATTAGAAAGAGATATTTGCAACATCATGAGCTTTAATAAAGGGGAATTTCCATGTAAATACCTTGGTATTCATTTGGAAAAAGGTCTTAAAACAAGAAAATCATGGGATTATATTGTAGCTAAAGTAGATACAAAAATGGAAAGTTGGAAAGGTAAGTATCTTAATAAAGCAAGCATAACTACGATGATCAAATTTGTACTCTCAGCTACCCCCACATTCCAAATGTCTTGTCTTCCACTCCCTAAAGGAGTTGGATATAAACTTAACAAAAAACTTAAAATCTTCTTTTGAAAAGGAACGGAAGATAAAAATAAACTAGCTATGATTAAATGGGATCAAATTTGTAAACCTAAGGATTTTGGAGGTTTAGGGATAAAAAATCTAAATTGGCAAAATGAGGCTCTAGGAGCTAAACTAGTATGGAGGATGTACCAATAAAAGGATAGTAAATGGGCTAAAAGCTTATACCATAAATACTTAAATAGTTTGAACCTAATTTCTCTTTTTTGAACTTTAAATCCACCCAAAGGATCTAAAATCTGGAATTTCATGATGCAAAACAAAAAGCTAATATTAAACAATCTAACTTGGGACATAGGAAATGGACAAGATGCCCTTTTTTGGGTAGACTCTTGGGATGGTCTCCCAACTCCAGATAAAAAAAATCTACCTATAAATATCAAAAACACACTAACACTACAATGGGGATCTCAATTAAATACTACATTGAGAAAACACAGGAAGGATGGCAATGGAAAAGTACATCGAATACCATGTTATCTCAGGAAGAAATAACAGCTTTTGAGAATTTTTTGCTATCTAGAAAAGTAAATCATAGAGCTAGAAATGATAGACTGATCTAGGGAGTCTCAAAAAATGGTAAATATAGTGTTAAGAAAGGATATGAGACTATCATAAACTCCCAAGAATGGGATAAAATGGACATCCCCCTCAATTTGTGTTGGGATACAGCTTGTCTGCCTAAGGCAGGGATTTTCCTTTGGGATGCAATGCAAAATAGAATCTTAACCTCTGATATATTTACAAAGATAGGATTTGAAGGGCCTTTTAGATGCGTTTTATGTAAAAAGGCCTCGGAAACTGCTGGTCACCTCCTATATGATTGTCCATTTTCCAACTATTGCTGGAAATGGCTTTGAAATAAACTTAATTGGTCTTCAACCCTTTCTGAAAATCTCTGGAGCTTCTTGAGAAGTTGGCCTCATCAAGGTACTAAAGTTTTCAGCAAAATTTGGAGAATTGCCCCCTCGATCCTTATGTGGGAAATTTGGAAAGAAAGAAACAAAAGAATATTTTTATAAGTTACCATAGATAGAGAGTCATAGATTAACAAAATTGAAGCTAGTATTATAGAGGTTACCAATGATCACTTAAGGAATACTTACAAAGAAGAAGGAACATTTTCTGATTGGGATGTGAAGATGAGAAAAATTTGGAAAAGCTTAATCATCCCTTATATGTTTTATGACAAAGCTAATAAGTTATCAAGGTCCCAATGAAAATGGGAACCCCCTCCTTGTGGATGGCTGAAATTAAACTTTGATGGAGCATCTAGAGGTAATCCAGGGATAGCTGGATTATGGTGCTTAATTCAAAATGAATTTACGGAATTGGTGGCAACAAGGGCAAAACCCCTTGGCATTTCAACTAATAATTTAGCAGAACTCAAAGCGGTAAATGAAGGCTTGAAATTGAGCTTAAAGATTGGGATTCAAAAGTTAATTATTGAAGGGGATTCACAAATAACCCTAAATTATCTAAGAAAAAGAAGCACTCCTAAGTAGATTTTAAACTCAAAACTTGAAGATATAATCAATCTAGTAGATAAGTTTTAGGAATCCAAATTTGTGCATATTTTCCGAGAAGGCAACAAAGAGGCTGATGCCTTAACAAACAAAGGGGTCGATGGGGATGATTCATCCTGGATTAATCCTAATTTTAGGTATAAACCCAATACTGCCCCTTGAATTTTCAAAAGAGTAGAAAGGATAGAAATAGTCTAACTCCCCTAACTCCTTACAATTAAACTACCCTAGTTATTAAGATTGGCCTAGATTGGACAAAAATCTGAATAGACTTATTTTGAGACATAGACATATCCTTAGGGACATTTTAAAGTAACTCAAAATCTAAAATAACATAAAATTAGCAAATCATAGAAAGTTACAAACATTGGACTAGGAGCATTAAGCCTAGTATTTCTCATTGACCCATCTTTATACTTATTTATTTCTCGGTTATAGGGTTTTGGGAAACTTCCATATGAATCACCTTACCTGTCGTCACGTTACCTGATCACATTTTTAGGTAATCAATACTTTAACTGACCCATTGAGAGTAATCTGGAAAGATCAGATTTTACTCTAACCCTTTATCTTTTTAGTTTCCCCATACCTTTCTCCCTTGGTGATTGGCCCTCTTTTCATGTATAGAAGCCTAGTTTCTCCCTAGTTTCTCCCTAAGCAATCTTCCTATTTTTCAATCGATTTCCTATTATAGACTATTATTGAGTAGGGACAGAGTGTGTTAAACAATGCATGACTCTTAGATCTGGTTCTTGATCCCTTCTCCGATATTCAGGTAGAATGCAATTGAATCTCTTCTTCTATTCTAACTTTTCCTTTTTGAACATAGATTGTATCTTTTGTACACTCTCATTTCCTTTTTAATGAACATATGTCTTCTTAGTTTTGATACGATATCTCTACTTTGCCATCTTGTTTAACTTACTCAGCTTGGGATTGCTTTATATTTTCAGCTATCTTGTTTAAATTTGTCTCCCTGCTTATCGGCCATGTTATTCATTTTCAGTTTTGTACAATGGCTATTATGTCAAAGCCATGTAATGAACTGTCTTACTTTCTTAAATAAAAATCTTGAAGCAATGAAAGCTAATTGGTGAACTCTAATAATTAATTAATGCTACGATGTTGCTATCATTGTTTCTTATCTTTTCCATTTAGTAGATGTCATCTATGGATATCCTAGGAGCTAACCCATAATTAGGCAAGGTTTCTAGCATATTTCTATGCAGGATTGGAGCATACAAAGAAAGGAAATCTCCCATATCAAGTTACACTTAAAAAGGGTAACAATATGATACAAACTTTATTATTAGAAAATATTAGAATCAGTCTTAAGTTAAAAAATAGTTTTGGACAAACTAACATGGATCTTAGCCAAGAATTTGAGTTGATACAGGTAACAGGGGCACATAAGTCACGAAAGGAAAAGACTCTTATGCTTGCTATTGTTAGAATGCTAGGCTCTTATATTTGTAATTCTATTATGATCAACAATATAAATTATAGTTGGAATGACAATATAGGCTCTCGGTAAGGGGGGGGGACTGTTTGAAACTAAGGGTATGCCCTCCATCTTCGTCCATTGCAAAAGAACAACAAGTGACTTACTCCAATCAAGAACAAGAAGGAATTAAATTAATAGAATTTGTACTTTATGCTTAATAAATAAATTTGTAAATAAGAGGGAATGCCCTCTTAAACCATCATGTATCAGAATCCAAACTACGATCCTAGGCAAGGCTGGAGGTTTTCTCGACCCTACTCTTTCCTACCAGCACCTGCACTAAGCGGGGTTTTTTGTAATACTTTTATGATTAACAAAATTCTTGGCTTCAGCCTTTTACCGATCAAAAAGTAATTATATAT
>JAGRRI010010344.1:0-12297 GCA_018584345.1 Thuja plicata
AGTCATTTTTTGTCTTTTGCTTGCTTTTATATCTCTTTTTGGAGAGGAGTTTTTCCCACTGGGTTTTCTCCTTTGTCTCTGGTTTACAGAGATTTCCTTGTATTGGGTACCTAATCAGGCCTTGTTGTTGGGACCCATTTCCTACTTTCATAGTTGTGCTAGGTAAGCTTACCTCCTGAGCTTCGCTTAAGGGGGGGTGTTAGAGTAATTATATTTTACACTTATTAATTAAATCACTTCAGTTTAATTAATTAAGTTATTTATTACTCTGTTTTATTAAGCTATCTCTTAGGTGCATTATAATTAATATCTTTATTAATTATAATGTGCAACCTAGCTTTTTTAGGATTTAGGGTTTTGTTCACCTTCATAGGTTGAACCTTGTAAATATTTTTTTCAATCAACTCGGATCATAATTTTGCTCTCATTTTTGAGTAACTTCTGAGTTCTGCCTTTTGCTTCTTTTTGCTTCTCTCCTATAACAGGTTATTTGCATGCAGGTATTCTTGGCATTCTGTGGATTTGTATCTCTCAAATCCTACAACACCGAGCTCCACCTAGTCGGTGAGAGGTATGTAGGAACTGCATGCTTATAATGAATCCTACTTCAGTTCCTAGAAATAGAGTTGAGATCCATATCAACATATTTAGATGCAATCAGTTATAAAGTTAAAAGGGACTCGGTAAGCACATTTAATGCACATTAATAGAGCCGTTAGAAACCCTAATCAAGGAAAAAGTATAAATATTTCATGTTGCAAATCATTTGAACCTACCGTCTACAGAAGAATTTCAAGCACATTTGCAAAGTGACTATCCCGAGTGAATTTAAAGTGTCTAATAGGTATTTTGAGAATCTTTGCAAGAGTTTTAGAAACATTTGAGATATTTCTGAGCTGTGTTTTGCAAATTCATGGTTTTTCAAAGCATTCCCTAGTTTGTGTAAGTCGAAGCATTTGCGAATAGTCATGGCACCAAAGATACAGACACCTACAGTTGTTAAGGAGGTAGAACCAGTTAATCTAAAGTATAAATTACCACCATCCATAGCCGTCGAGACAAATATGATGGGATCCCTATCTTTGATACCATGGAGAGTCACTTTTATCGAAGATGTATGCATGTTTATACATCGCAAGATTGAGGATTTATGTGAAGCTGAAATTGATACATCATTCAACAAGTTATGTGAGAATGGGAAAGTGAAGGATGAGCATATTCACCTAGAAGCAAAAGGTTTGACACACATCATTCACTTACCGAGGGTTTTTAAGAAAGAATGGATAAGGATGGTACTCAGCCAAGTACATGACCAATTCATGTGGTTAGATGAACCTGTGAAGATCACTAAGGACATATTACATATCATTACTAGATTCCCCATCGGAGACAAGCCAAAAGCTACAAAGAAAATTGATAAGGGTAAGCTTACCAAGCTTACTAAAGCACAATGGCATGGAAGAGGGATGAGAATATCCATAGTTACAGACCCCGAGTTGTGGTATGATTGCAATATCTTATCATACTGAGTATTCCAATCATCTCGAGTGGATAGTGTACCATGCAGAGTAGTGGATTTGGCATACATGTTAGTAAAGAAAGGACTGAAGTTGGATGTATGTGAAATCTTGCTGAAACAAATATAAGACAATATGAACACAATCAAGAAAGCAATGACTAATACATTAAAGTTTGGTTCATTATTGGTATGTATATTCTTCTATTTTCAAAATTCATTTCCCTCCATTAGAGATGTAGTTTGGATCCCTGGCAGACTGATTCTTTATCAGATAAATGAGTACATATAGAGTTTAGGAGACAATTTTGATGCTATCATGACTGAATATTTTATAAATTTCCAAGAAAGAATGCATAAGAGGTATAGGATTCCACCTCAACTAGTTGCAAAGTAGCAAGATAATATATGTTTTGAGGTTGACACTAACACTTGCATAATCAAGGTTGTTGAACCCAGAACCAAAACAAATGACGGATTATGAACTAGACATTTACATTGGATCACAAAATATTGGAGCACTACTTTATAAACCTATTGATCCCAAAGCTATGAGGTATGGCACCTATGAAGAGGTGAAAGTGAGAAAAAAAGCAGAACATAGTGATACCCAAGGCAATCAAGAAGGCAGGAAAGATGATTGACAATCTATCTAAGACATTGAAAGTGGGTGAGATAAGTGTTGAGGAAACAAATAATGAGAAATCTATTGTTGTTGCTAAGAAACAACTCGCACTTGTAGCTTCACCGAGCACGAGAGGCACTAGAAGATACACCATATCTTCAATCAAACCAAAGGAAAATTTAATTGCTGACATTTTTAAACCAAAAGGCAAGACATATAGAATAAACTAATGGAGAACCTACTGCATAATATTTCTATAGCGAAGGTAACTCTTTCCAAGTTATGTTCCATAGTTGAAGAGAGTTTGTAGTCCAAAACTTCATTATTTAAGAAAGTATGCATTCTTTCTACATTTACTAGGGATATTAAGAAGAAAGAGGTAGAAACCAAGAAAGAGCTGACTGAACAACTTGCTAAGATAACTACCGAGCCTGGAGAATTCCAGACACTATACTCAAAGATACAGGAACTCATGGGAGTTCAACTCTCATTGAGATAGGAAGAGGACAAGCTGAGACTAGAATTGCTTGAGCTATAAGCACTATTCATTCCCCACATGAAATCAATGCAAACACACCTGAAGAAAGGCAAGAAACTATAAAATTCTCCAAAGATTAGCACCCCAGGTACTATAGTTGACTTATCGACAGATATAACTGAGCATATAGTGATATTACAGAATCTCTGAGACACTTGGGAGATTGTACTAGCTATATTACAATAGAGGTACAAACACATTTATGATATTTAAGTTTTTGTTGAGACTTTTTGTCAAAAAAGGGGAAATATATATATAGTCTAAAATAATAATAAAAAAGAAAATAGAGTCAACAAAAAATTAAAAAGAAGTATATATGTGAAAATGAGAAATAGAAGAGAAGCATATACAGAGTAACATCCAAGGGGGAGTTACTAAAGTCTTTGATGACTTTGAAATTTTTGTCAAAATTCTCAACTAATGTGAAAGGGGGAGATTGTTATCTCTATAGATTATTTTGTTGTTGTTAGTTTAGACAAAGTCATAAGAATCAGAAGACTCGATCAGTGAAAGGCATAAAAGAAAATATATGAGCAATTGGTAAAGTACACCGAGAAAGGAAGAGAATTTGGTAAAGCACAGACACTACACCGAGAGCACAGGCAGTACACCGAGTTGACAGTTACTGAGTACTAAAGAACAAGTTAACCGAGTCAAGATAAGTTACTCTACCAAGTTACTTAATGGATTATAAAGCAATAAGGATGCATTTAATACATTGATACTGTATTAATTGTGATCATACAATGCATGATGATGAGTTTGTTACATGATCAATGAACAAAATAATTGAAAGAGAAGATCTGAGAAGAAGATTAAGTGGTTAATCAAAGATTACTATTTCCAAGAAAAACATCAAGTATCGAGGTAAAAGTGACACTCTCATCGAGTGGAAAAGTAGATCTAATGTTCAAAATAATTTATCAGTGACCTAACAAATAATATTATGATGCATTAGATCTTATACTTAAAGGATGATTTACAGAGAAGAAGAAAGAGATAGAGACAAAAAAGGATAAAGTGTTGATAGAGAACAGAGAAAGTTGTTATTGAAGAACATAAATCAGAGCATAAAGCACCAAGCTGATATCTTGCTAAATCAGAGAAATACATAGTAGTGTTTCAGATTGAATTGAGGTAACACAAGTATTTTGGAGCACATAGAGTCTGATTAGCATATGTATTTGATGCAATTTTAATAGATAATTTTGGTTGTTGATACTATTGTATTAAGAGATAGAAATCCCAATACTGGATAGATCTTAACCAATCTGATTTATGTAAAATATTTAATAGGGTACATCTCTAAGAATAGATATTGTAAAATCCTCTAACCAAGTAGAATTAACAAGTCTTTGTATACTCTTAACTGGGTAAGCTATCAAAATGGCTAAACTATGTAAGCTCTAACTGAGCACCCTTTATACTGCAGCTAGTGAAGGTTGTGGGTGTCATCCCTAGCTTAATTTCGTCCTCTAAACAAGGATTTATGCATAAGAAAAATCATGGAGTTATGAGTTCATTTACTTGAATGTTTTTATTTTATTTTTTATGTTTTTATTTCAAGTTACTGAATTCGGTAGACAACGGTATCAATATATAGTTTAAGTTATAAAAGTTTTATTAGTATTGATTCAATCTCCCCTCCCGGCCCCAACTTTCCATAAGTCATTCCAACATCTTTAACCTCTATTACTCAAGAAACGTATCTTACCTATATCCAAATCATGAACCACTTGAGTTGAGGATACATATGCGCATCCAAAGCTCACTACTAGGCTAGCAACAAACAACTCTTCAGCACCGATCCATACTAATCCAAAAATTGAAACTTTGTCTCTTCCTGAACAACCAAAATACCAGTGTTTGATAAATCAGTCATAAATCTCTCAAGTCATCATACTAATATCTTTGAACTGTCATGCATCAGCTACAGACATCTCTGAACATAACTATATGATCACAACTGTAGATCTTCTGTGTAGTATCCATACCAAGAAATTCAACCTCACTGAATATACCAAAAACATTGTCTTCAATAGTAGAAGTATGTTGACATCAATAAAAAAAATTAATGCCAGCATACATGCATAATTTGAAAAAAATATCATCAATATACCCCTTTGGCATTGATGGCAACATATGATGTAAAAAATTCAATTAATGCACAAAGAAACAATGCCAACAACAATATCAGCAATATCTACAATATGACATCTATGCTTTACAATCTCTCCCTCATAATCTCATATAGAATATCTCTCCTCAAAGCACAATTATTTTTCACATGAATATCTCTCCCACTTTGAGATCAATTATAAAGGCACATGCATGCACTAAGTCATAGAGGCCAAAAATTTGAACAACACAACTCATGAAATAATTACAACACACTACTCCCGCTAAGGAGAAACCACCAAAACTCAATCTAAAAGATTGATAGCTCTGTAAACACACTATAATTATGCATTTCAATGCATCTCTAGCTCTAATCAGGAGGGGAAATCACCCCAAGCCTACCTCATAGATACTCAAATGTATCCTTTGGCAAGGGCTTCATGAATATATTTTCAATCTTCTCTTTAGTAGATACATACTCCAATCTGACTTATTTCTCACTAACTCTATCTATCAAGAAATGATATTTGATAGAAATATGCTTTGTCTTTGAATGCAACATAGGGTTATTTTAAATATTGATAGAACTTGAATTGTCACAGTATATAGCAATAGGCTCATCAATAGTAACTCTTATATCTTTCAACATTTGTTTTATCCATGCCACTTGTGTACAATTAAAAACAACAACATACTCATCTTCAATAGTAGATTGTGATATACAATTTCTTTCTTACTTGCCCATGAAACTAATCTCTTACCCAAAAAGAAAGCTCTACAACTAGTGTTCTTCTTGTCATCCACAAAACCTTCCCAATCAACACCATTATATGCAATCAATGTGAAATCATCATATTTATCATACCATAATCCATAATCATTTGTTCCCTTCAAGTATCTGAATATCCTCTTAGCAGCAGCAACATGTGATTCTTTCAATTCTGATTGAAATCTAGCAACAATATAAACAACATTCATAATGTCTAGTCTAGTTTGTGTCAAATATAATAGTCCACTGATCATTGATCTGTATCTAGTATGATTTTCATTAGGTGTATCACTAATATTTGTCAATTCACAACCAGTAAGCATAGGAGTTCCAACAGGTTTTGAATCATCCATACCAAATTTATTTAATAATTCTTTCACATACTTAGACTGAGAAATGAAAATACCTTTAGTTGTTTGAGTAATTTTCAGTCCAAGAAATGATTTCATCTCACCAATCATAAACATCTCAAATTCCTTTTGCATCTCATAAAACAATTCCTTACTTAAAGCTTGTCATTTCCACCAAAAATTATATCATCCAAAAAGACTTCAAAACTCAAAATATTATCATCAATAATTTTGAAGTTCAAATTATTGTTAACAGTACTTTTACTAAAACTAATATTCAATAAATACTTGTCGAACCTCGCATACCAGGCTCTAGGAGCTTTCTTTAGTCTATATAAATATTTATTCAATCATAAAACCGTGTCATCTTTATTAGTCAAGGAAAATCCATCTGGTTTCTGAATGTAGATTTCTTCTTCCAACTCTCCATAAACATCCATCTGATATACTCAAAATTTGCATAAGTAGCATATGCAAGAAACATTCTAATAGCTTCAATTCTAGCAATAGGAGAAAAATTCTCCTCAAAATCAATAACTTCCATTTGATTATATCCCTTACAAATGAGTCTGGATTTGTTCTGAATCACTTCACCATCCTCATTCAATTTGTTATTAAATACCCACTTTGTACCAATCACATTCTTTTCCACAAGTCTAGAAACAAGAATCTATGTCTTATTCTTCTCAATTTGTTCCATGTCTTCTTACATTTCTTTGAACCAACTTTCATCTTTGCATGCTTCATCAACATATTTAGGATCAATCTTAGAAATCAAATGAATTTCATTTCTAGCAATTCTTCCTCTAGTTTGAATACCTTTTTTATCACCAATAATCTGATTCTCTGAATATTTAGCTTTACATACCTCAAAGTTTTCATATTTGCATTTGTAGCTAACTCTTTTATTTGCAACACTTCCTCATCTCAAAATTTTCCATTTTTTTCTACCGATCCATTCTGATCCAGATTCTAATTATGGTTTTTAACTTGCATAATTTGACTTCCTTCTTTTTCATCTGATTCATAACTGCAAGATCTAATTGGTTTCTTAAAAAGTTCATCCACTTTCACAATAGCACTTTCAATTATCTTCCTCAATCTATGATTATAAAAATTTTAGGCTTTTCTCTTTGTAGAATAACCAAGAAATATTTCCTCATCACTTCTAGGATCAAACTTGCATAAATCTTCATCTCTCTTAATGTAACATTTGCTTCCAAAGATTATGAAATAATTCAGAGTAAGAATATGACCATACCAGAGCTCATAAGGAGTCATACCAGTACCATGCTTGATCTAAATTTTTTGTTTAAGTGTAAAAACAATAGTGCTAAAAACTTATCTCCAATATATCTATGAAACATTTCCTTCAATAATCATTGTCCTTGCAGTGTCAATATTTGTTATGTTTCTTCTCTCTAAAATTCCATTTTGCTGTGGGGTCCTTAAAGTAGACATTTGTCTCTTTATTCCATGCTCTTCACAATAAGCATCAAATTCTCTATATGTAAACTCTCCACCTTTGTCAGTCAAAAATTTCATCTTCATACCTTTCTCAGTTTCAACCATAGCTCTAAAGATCTTGAATTTGTCAAATGCCTTAGAATTTTCTTTCAAAAATGTAATCCACATCATCCTTGAATAACCATCAATGAATATTATAAATTATCTATCTCCATAGTAACTTCTTTCTCTAGTAGGTCCACATCCAAGTCTAGCAATCCACTCAAAGAATAGGTCTTACTTTTGAAAGTAGATTTAGTTAGCTCACCCAATTGACATTCCTTACACATCACATTATCAGGCTTCAACAATATAGGTAAAATGTTAGAGTAATTTAGCAATTGCTCTTTAGTGCTTAAGTTTCACTTAGGTAGTTTCAGTTGTCTTAGGAAAGTTTCTATTTCCTAGCAGTTGCCCGTTTAGGGTTTCGACATCCTTTATAAGGATTGTCTTCTTTGTATTCTTTACTGAGATTGTATTATTTTCATCATTGTGTTAATAGAAGATAATTTATTTCACAATGGGTTTGCAGTCTCTCTCATTTTGGCCGCCATAGCTTTCTGAATTACTTCTCTCTTCTGTCTTCTTCTTTCTTGTAGCAGTGTTTGCATGCAGGTTTCTTGGGAAGATTTGACGTTTGTCAAATCCTATATAAAATATGTTACAACATTTGTAGTTCTTATCTTCACAATGTTATCAAAGTTTACATGACAGAATCTCTTGTGCCACAACCAACTGTCATCAACCTTTGAAATCAAACATCTACTCTCTAAATTGTTAAAATCAAATACATTACCTCTTGTCTTTGTACATGATGCAATCTCAATTCTAGTGCTTCCTATGATTTTACACATTCCATTATTGAGTTTCAAGTGATATCCCTTGTCAAATAACTATCTAACACTCAAAAGATTATGCTTTAAACATTCAACATACAAAACATCACAGTATTACTCTTACCATCAATTGTAATTGAACCTCTTCCTTTGATCAAACAAGGAGCATTGCTACAAAATCTACCAACACCATGATAATAGTCTTCAAGCTTCACAAATTTCCTTTTGTCTATGGTCATGTGATGTGAAGATCCACTATCGATAACCTAGTCATCTCTCTTATCCACATGCAAAACCAATAATTTTTATTTAATAGGATTCTCATCTCTTATAGAAATGAACACAATCTCATCTTCTCTCTTCTCAAATTCATCATCAACATATGATTATTTGTTCTAAAATTTATGTCTAAACGTCTTATTCTTATACTTATTCTCTTTGTTAGGACATCTAGTAGCAATGTAACCAATCTTATTACATGTAAAATACTTCAAAGGAAACTTTCCTTCATACTTACCAGATCCCTTAGGTAGCTTCTTTGCAAATAGGGCTTCAAGCTCTTCAAGTTCTCTTTACTCATTCTCAATTTGTTCCCTTTCCTTAGCATATTTACCAATCTTAGATGAACTTTCACCGGGGTCATATCTTTTCTTATCCTTATAAATAGTAGCTTTAAATGCATATTCAACTTTAGTAAATTTATCTCCAAATTTACTCATTACAAAAGAAGATAACTTACCAACCAATGTATCTCTTTTCATAGTAGAAACCATTTTTATTTCTTCAATAGAAGCAACTTTATGATTGTAAGCAGGAGGAAACGATCTCAAAATTTTAGAAACAATCTCCTCTTCCTCTAATTTTCCACCTGCGCATATGATTCCACAAACAAGATCGATGATCTTATTCACATAAATAGTAATGTTCTCATCTTTTCTCATCCTTAATTCTTCATTTATTCCTCTTAGGATTTGTATCTTTGCTTGCCTCACAAACTCGTCGCCTTCATATAATTTCTCTAATTGTTTCCATACTTGATGTGTAGTCTCTAACCCTAGGAATTTTGTATACTTATAATCTGATAAGGCACTCTTCAAGGATTCATAATCTCTGATATTATTCTCATACTATTTCTTCTCATCAACATTCGTAGTGGCAAGAACAGAAGGAGGCTTTTAATTATTATTTTTAATAGTCCAATGTTCTTCTCCAAGATATCTCAAGTATGTAATCATATTTTTCTTCCATATAGTATAATTTGTTCCTTCAAATCTTAGACTATCCTTCTTAAAATTTGACATCTCAGATCCCCTCAAGTGGTAAAGATTCTCAAAGAGGACACTAGCTTTGATACCAATTATTATACCTTAAGAAGCACACACACAATTGAGAGGGGGGGAGGTTGAATAAATTATGCCACAATATAAATAAACTTTAATCTCAGATTTGAATCATAAACATGAAAGAAAGATCTCAACACAATAGCAACACATAACACCAAGATTGTTGATGTGGAAACCCTATTACGGGAAAAACCACAATGGGGTTGGAACCCACAAGATGAATGCACTCAATAATAAATATTGTACCATGTTAGGAGTATTACAAAAGTGGAATGCACATGCATTCAAGCACGCAACCTAGAGCACACTGCTTAAACAAAATTACAAGGCTCACTACCTTACAACACAATCTGAATAAAAATAAAGGACGACTTACAGTCTAAATACACAAACTAATTAATATCATTTGTTATGCTAGAATGGTTCCAATGAAGTACAAAAAATATATACCTCAATTGTAGATTCCACTCATATCTCTTATGTCAGGTATTCCACACTGTCTTTCACCTTCACACACTCTCTCTCTTCTTCACAATTAAAAATGATTATATATATATATATATATATATATATATTACATAAATTATCCCAACTAGGTTGACCAGGGACCTAATTTCCAACAAATAAATAAATTACAATTCAACCCTCAATGCGATCCATTGAATGTTGGCTAGGATATTGCAATGATCCATATCAACCACCTTGAACATGCTCAAATCCACCAATCACACTCTAAACCTTCACAACATGTTACATCATTAGATCGGCTAAGACCAAATGAAGATCACCAAAATGTTACATGAAAAATCATGCAACCAAAACACTTCAACCACTGTGAACCAACAACACAATCATAAAATGATCAATAAACATCAACAAGAAACATTAAGTACTCAACAACCTTAGCATCAACATGAACTCAAGATATAGATCCATCTATGTGTTGTTTATCAGTAATAATATATGCAACCAATGTTAATCAAGAAATATATCTTTCCTATATCCAAACCATGAACCACTTGAGTTGATGACACATATGCACATCCCAAACCCACTACCAGGTTAGCAACTAACAACTCTTCAACACCGATCCATACCGATCAAAAAACTGAAACTCTGTCTCTTCCTGAACAACCAAAATACCAGTGTCTAATAAATCAGTCATAACTCTCTCAAATAATCACACTAACATGTGTGAATTGACATGCATCAGATACACACATCTGTAAACACAAATGTACAACCACAACTATAGATATTTTGTGTAGTATTTTTACCTAGCAATTCAACCTTTTTGAAAATATTATTGTCATCACATATGCATAATATAAACAACATCTCAGAAATATCCAAAAACATATGTATAATATGGAGAAAGAGAAAGAGGAAAGGTATACAACCCCCCTTATGGATACATAGGTAAATAATGGCAAAGCTTGTTTAGAGAATGATTTGGGGGTGGAGGATGAATAGGACCAAGAAGGTTTTGGCACTAAAACCTTAGAACAAACCTCAGCCTTTCAAAGTCTATTGTGTTTGTTCATCAAGGTGATTCACATGTGACTAATTCTACTAAGGAGTCAGGAGAACATGAACTTAGAAAGAAAGACTACAATATTTCTAAGTCTAGTGAAATTACTAATGATTTTGTGAGCCCAACGAATGTTCTTGTACAATGGATAAAGGAGGCAGATGAGCTTGAAGAGGGTTGGCAAGTGATGAAAGGGAAGAAGAAAAAGACAATGGAGAGGGGAAGATCTTTTGAAATGAACCTCCGCTCACACTCTAAAAGTGGGACATTTAGGAAAAAATAATTTTTACCTGTTGATGGGTTTGTGCTCTATAAAGTTTATCTTGTGGGAGATGGACCTCAGGTTGTGTCTATCCCTGGTTCAAGCCAGGAAAAAACCCAGTCTTATAATAAATAACATTTTAACGACCCAAAAAAATATATTTTATATCCATAATATTGATTTTGAATGTATGTATTTGAACAAAAGATAATAAATTCATAGAGTATTTCATACAAAAGCATTTCCCTATAATAAAAATTTAAAAGATGTTATTCAATGTCCAATCTCAATTTAGTAGTGATAATCATTTATAGTAGTCTATAATAAACATAAATCAATGAATACAGATGGTGTATGTAAGTCTCATGATTTTATAATTAATGTGATATGAGGGAAAATGCTTTCCCAACTACCAAAGCTTAATTCTTCAAAGCAATTCTCAAGACCCTTAGAAGGTAATTTTTTGTATATAATTAATGACAAGGAAAAATATATCTCGATCACACATTTTTATATTAATGTCTAAGCATATAGATTACAACAATTATTTTTATATCCTTTTCATTACAAACCAAAATTAATCATACATTTCTATACATTTTTTCTACTTCATCTACACAAACAAAGATGTGATGTGTTGTGTTTCTTTGGCTAACCTTTCAAGATTCCTATTGCATACCATCAACATATTAATGAAAGTGATAAAATTAATTAATATGAGACAACTCCATTAACTATTATAATTTTGATCAATTTCATATATAGTATATAAATATATATATATATAATTGATTATATATACACACTCTCATACATACATACATTCATACACACACAAACGCGCGCGCGCACACACACACACACACACACACACACACACATATATATATATATATATATATA
>JAGRRI010010354.1:0-13358 GCA_018584345.1 Thuja plicata
CTTAATCTCCCCCGCAACACTGATGTGGACTCTCACCGTTTTCTTTCTTTTAGATGGCAGGATGGCTCTCTTCTTACCTCAGTTAAAGCGAAGGATATTTACAAATTCCTTAATCATGATGTTTCTGCTACTTAGCATCTTAATAACATCTGGTATTGTTCTTTTACCCCTATGGTTTGGCAGAAATTATTTGATAAGCTTTGGAAAGCCCCCATTCAGCCCAAAATTAAATGTTTTAAATGGCAACTCTTGCTTGACAGACTCCCTATTAGAAACCAGCAAGCTAGTCTTGATATTTTCCCTATTTGCAGAGTTCCTAAAACTATGAGACACATCTTTTTTGACTGCACTTTTGCGAGAGAAACTTGGCTCATGTTTGGCATATGTATTACTAAATATGTTTATACTTTGGATATCATTACTAGTGTTATTGAAGGTCTTCACAAAGACTCTAACTTGTTTTGGCAGGTTCTCTCATCTCTCATCCGTTGGCATATTTGGAAATTTAGAAATGAGTCTAAATTCCAAGGCATTAGCAGGTCACTTACTGGGTTTCATAGAAAAATCACACATTTTAAAATTGCTTCACAGGTCTGCTGTGTGCTGAACTTGGAAAAAAGAAAGCTGCTATGATTTCTGCGGGATGGACATGCCTCGTTGTTCATTTACGAAATGAAGAGTGGATTTGAGCTGGCTAGTGTTGTGGATAACCAGGTGGCTTTTGATGAAGCTCTTGCAAAACTTTTGCAAGAGATTAAGGACAACAAAAATCCCGGTGCTGAGAACCTCCTTCTCTCCCAGTTGACGGTCCTGAAAAAAGTTATATGGATGGAAGGACCTCTTGGATGGACAGCTTGGATTAATAAATTCGAAGATGATACCTTGCATGAATAGCTTCTTTTTGAATGGATATTCCATGTTTATATTGCTTAATATGTAATTTGTACATATGTTTCATTTTGGCGGTTAGATATTTTTGAAACTCTCCGATTGGTTGGTCGAGGCTCAGCCTCCCTCCTTTTTGGTGCCATGTTATGAACTCTCGATTTTTAATACAAAAAAAGTGGAAAATTTTGGTGCATTTGTGATTAATTTTAGTTGGGGATAAAATTATAAGTAATTTATTTAAGTCTATTTTAGCTTATTAGTTAGTGGTAGAAATATTAATGCATTCATTTAATTCAATTAATGTCAAAGTATTAATCAATAAAAATCAAGATTTAAAACAAATTGATCTAGTTTCCTAATGCTTATATTTTGTCAATATTATTTTGAAATATATAAATTTCTTTATGTGTTGTTCTATTACTCTAATCAGTATGATATAAGCATTTGTGTACATTCACCAACCAATGAGAACAAAGAACTAAATAGGTTGACCAAATTCTCTAATATTTATATATATTTTATTTTATTTCAAAATAGATAAATTAATTTATCTATTATTCTATTGGTCAATAGTACTATACACTCTTATTATTAGTATGATGTAAGCATCCTTTTATATTCATTGCTATTTTTTCAACATTTTCATGCAATAGCAATTTGTAATAGTGTAACTATTACATAATAGTAGCTAACTTTATCCTATTTCATTTCACAATGCAATGGTTGATAAAGTCATTTAATTTTTAATAAAAATAATAATTTCCAAAATATATATAACATATAATAAAGTTAAATGTGAAGGTATATTTAACCTATTTATATAATGATGAAATAATAATTTTTTGTATAATATTGTACCATAAATACAATTATTAGATAATAATATATTAATTTTGATATAGTATTTTAATATAATTTATAATTACAATACCTTTTTGTTAAAGAAAGGATAAAAATTTATTCAAATCTAAACCAAGAGTACATAACAAAATGCTACAGGTCCAACCAAAGACACCCAAACATACAATCAAAAGAGTTCAAAAAGGAACACCACTAAAGAACTAACTACTTAATTCTTTCTTCTTCAATTAAATTCTTCAAAGTCTCTCAAATTAGATTATTCCAGGTCTCTCAGTACTCTCATAGAAAAAGCCCCTAGTCATCAACATCTCACCTATTCAGGTTCTCAGAAGCCCATTTAGTTAGACAATCTGCCACTATATTACACTCACAAAGAATATGAGAAAAAGAAAAATGATTCAGAGATAAACATAGTGTTAGACCTGATATCACATTACTCAGAGGAGGGGTGAATCGATAATCTACCAAATAAACCAAAATTCCTATCACTTAAACTTTAATCACCATTCACAAGATTAACCTTAATACTACAAAATGAAAATCTTAAGCATCCAAGATCATGTCGTGGAAATCTAAATAAGTAAAAAACAACATTGGGTATTAGTACCCACTAAAATAATGTACTCTTTTGAATTATGCCATGTGAGGTGCTTAACCATATTAGGAGTTTACAACAACATTATTAGGTGCTACCTGGTTAAGGTATTTATCTTAGGCCTGTTAGAACCTTTACCCTACTAAGAGTAGCCTTGTTAGAGGACTTAAAATACAAGCTAATATGTCACCTTGTTAGAGGATTTATAGTAAAGATCTATTAAGATCTACCTTGTTAGGGGGTTTCATCTGATGTAACTATTAGGGAACAAAAACAACAATGATCTACAAAATAATACTACCTCTGCTTGATCAGATCCACTGAAGCACACAATCTCTTCTAAGCATACTTAACTCTTCCCTGGCTTGATCGAAACATGCTCCTTACACCACACTTGCACAACACACATGATCAACATACTTTACATTAAACTTCAACCTTTATATACTGAACCATTAAGTCCACCACTATAATCAAACCCTAAAATGAAATTATAAAGAATCCTACTTAGATACAATGCTCCAAACAACAAAATTATATATAGAAAATATATTTCCAAGAGCATGTCGACCTACACAACGATTTGACCATACTCAAACTTCTTCAAGAATCTTCTCTACAAGATAACATTGATACATGTGATGCTAGATCATCACCTCCAATCATGACTACACGTCACTAGATCATAGATCATTCATCGTTAATCACTGTTGAATCGATACCGATTACTCATACAAGATTTGATTTTTGACCATACTCAAACTTCTTCAAGAATCTTCTCTACAAGATAACATCGATACATGTGATGCTAGATCATCACCTCAAATCATGAATACAAGTCACTAGATCATAGATCATTCATCGTTAATCACTGTTGCATTGATACCGATTACTCATACAATATCTTCCATCAGTAGCTCAAGAACAAAAACACTTAGTCTGTTAAATAACACTATTTCTGTTCACCGCTCACATATCCATCTTATTGATCACTCAAACTAGTTGTGATTGCAACTGTATCATCTAAACACTATTGAGAACAATATCCTATAACCGCAGCACAAGATTCATCATAGATATGAAAAAAATTTCAAATCATCTATCACCTCTCATTAATTGTTCTAGCAGTTGTAATGTTATACTCCATTCAATTAAAATTCTCACGTAAATTTACTTCAGTAGTAGCGGTCATAAATTTGACATTCAGAGACATGCCTAAGTCTCCCCTAGAGATAACAGCCACTGAAAGTCATTCAAACTCATCATTCATCACAAATATGCTTGACAACATACTAAGAACACAAAGTCAATGGTTGACATCATTGACAATATAATATCTGATCATCATGTAATAAAATTACTATGTCATCATATTAACATATTTACCATCACTACATCAGATATGCGAAGAATCTCCACCTTTGGCATTGATAGAAAAACTCTATGCTTCACCAATGATGGAAGCATTCTCTTCATAAATAGAACAAATCAACATCTTCCACATGAAACATTAAGAAAAAAATTTCCACTTCTATCTTTCACCTATTCTACAATTACTCCCCCTTCCACTTAACTTCACGCTTTGTCAAACACACATATATCTTCACATCTTCTCCCTACATCATCTCCATACATCTTCAATTTTGAACATACATCTTATCCCCCTTTGACAACAATGCCAAAGGTTCCAAATACACATGATATCTCCTCTACAGTACCTGATAAACTAAAGAACATTACTTCATAGACTACTACCCCTAAGGAGTAGCCTAACAACATCAATGCACACATAAAAATATTCAATGAATACACTGGGACTAGTGTAACTCTATCTTCTTTTAATTCAGAGAAGATAGAGGAATGAACCCTAACCTACCCCTTACAAATATAGATTTATATATGTTTGTATATGATTTTCTTCTATTCTTTTACCATTTCAGTAAATTTTTAGCCATTATCACACAACCCTACCTGCACTTGGAAAGAACTATGTTGCACTGCAACTCTTTTTGAAAATATTTATTACTTTATTGTGACATAAATTTCATGTACATAAGAAATGATAGTGTGTAACATGTAAAATAAGAGAAGTAATGTGTCAAAGTTCATGCCAATAGTTTAAGAGAAAGGAAAGTAGGGATATCTATATGGAAATAAAAATTAAAAATGAGAGGAGATATGTAGAGAGAAATAAAAGGCATAGAAAGATATGTAATGGGTAACTATATATATATTGAGAGACATGAAAGCATGAGAGTGGGAAAAATAGATATAAAGGTAGAGATAGGAAGTGATTTATAGAGACGGGAATATATATAATCATAGAGAGATTTGGATTTCTGTTGGGTTTCCTATTTAGATTTTCAAATGATTGAAAGTACCTCTTATGAGTGGGAATTATTAAATTGCTAAGTTTTTAGGTTTTTTTTATGTGGTTTTTATCGTACCATTCAAGATACTTGTTCAATTTAGCAAATTGAACCTTTTTCTTATCACCGTACCCTTGACAACTAATATTCAAATTTGATGCGACCAACCATGAATTTTCTGATATTTTTGAAATTTTGTCTATCTATATTTTATTTCAATGGATAATAATTTATCTAAGAATAAGTTATCATATAGTAGTCTAAGAGTTCAAAAATCTTATATTTAAGACCCTCAAATTATTTTTGATACCTATTTTTTTGTTTTATAAATCTTGATCAAGACATTATGCTACCAACAAATTCTTGCCTCCTACTTGTTTAATAATGTTCATAAGATCAACCAATCGTATATTTAACAACATTTTCAAATTATTTTTTATGTTAGACTTTTTATTATGAATCTTGTTCAAAAAATAGTCCTACAAGTGAAACCTTGCCTCCTAATTACCAAATGATATAATCTATGACCTGTCATTAATTTTTCTAGTAGTTGTACTATTATACTTCATTCTATTACAACTCACATAAATTTACTTCAGCAGTAGCGGTCATAAATTTGACATCCAGAGACATACCTAAGTCTCTCCTAAAGATAACAACCACTTAAAGTCACTAAAACTCATCATTCATCACAAATATGCTTGACAACATACTAATTACACAAAGTCAATAGTTGACATCAATGACAATATAATATCTAATCAACCTATAAGCAAATCACTATGTCATCACCAAAACATACTTACCATCACTACATCAAATATGCAAACAATCTCCCATTTTGGCATTGATGGAAACATTCTCTTCATCAATAGAATACATCAATGTATTTCACATGAAACATTAAGAAAAATGTTTCCACTTCTATCTTTCACCTATTCTACAATTACTCCCTCTTACACTAAACTCCACTCTTTGTCAAACACACATACATCTTCACATATTCTCTCTACATCATGTCCATACATCTTTGATTTTGAACATACATATTATCCCCCTTTTAAACCAATGCTAAAGGTTCCAAATACACATGATATTTCCTCTATAGTACTTGATTAACCACAGAGCATTAATTCACAGACTGCTCCTCCTAAGGAGTAGCCTCACACCATCAATCCACACATCAAAATATTCAATGAATATACTGGGACTGATGCAACTCTATTTTTTTAATTCAGAGAAGATAAGGGAATACTCATAACCTACCTCTTAGGTATTCAAAAGTATCCTTAGGAAATGGTTTAGTAAAGATATCAACAACTTGCTCCTTAGTTGGCACATACTCCAACCTTACTTCCTTTTCTTGTACATGTTCTCCAATAAAATAATATTTGATAGGTATATGCTTAATCTTAGAGTGCATATCCAGTTTCTTAGAAATATTAATAGCACTTGTATTGTGATAATAGATAACCACCAGTTCAGTTACCTTTTGTTGTACTCCTTGCAGAATCTGCTAAACCCATACTATTTGAGTACAATTAGTTGTAGCAACAAGTATTCCTTCCTTTTAGTTGTTGATTGAGATATACAATTTTCCTTCCTACTTGTCCCAGATACAAGTCTATCTCCAAGAAATAATGCCCCTCCACTTTTGCTCTTTCGATCATCAACATTACATGCCCAATCAGCATCAGTAAACACATTCAAAGAAAAATCACCTTTATGTCCATACCAGAGACCATAGTCTTCAGTCCTCTTAAGATATCTGAAGATTCTCTTCACTACAACCATATGAGATTCCTTAGGATTAGAGTAAAATCTACCTATTAATCCAATTACCTGTGCTATATTTGGTCTATTGTGTACAACATACTATAGGTTACCAATCATGGACCTATAAAGTGTCTCATCCACTTCTTTATAATAATCTTCCTTTTACAATTTGCAACTAGTTACCATAGGGGTACCAACCGGTTTTGAGTTGTCTAGTCCAAAATTCTTTAGTATTTCTTTCACATACTTAGACTAACTTATGTAGATGTCATCTTTCATTTGTTGAGCTTATAATCTAGTAAAGAATTTTTTCTCAACAATCATAGACATCTCAAATTATTTCCTCATCTCATCTGCAAATGATGTTCTCAACTCTTCACTACCACAAAAAATGATATAATCTACAAATATCTCTGCAATTAGCAATCTGTCATCTTTCTCAATCTTCAAATACCCATTGTTGTTGTCACTTATTCTAACAAAATTAATTTGAGTCAAATATGAGTGCAATCTCTCATACCATACTCTAGGTTCTTGTTTCAATCCATACAAATCTCTCGGTAATCTACACACCATATTTTTACCTTCTGAATTAGGAAATCCTTAAGGTTTTTCAATGTATGCCTCTTCTTCCAAAATACCATTAAGAAAACTTGACTTAACATTCATTTGATATAACTTGGAACCTTTGTAAGAAGCATAAAAAAGCAATATTCTCACACCTTCAAGTCTGGCCATAGGTGCAAATATTTCACCATACTCTAGGCCTCCCTCTTGTGCATATCCTTTGCACACCAATCTTGCTTTATTTCTTACTATAATCACCCTAATTGGGTCTACTCTAAATAGAGACCCTATTTTCCCTAAATGTGATCATACCCTCAATTATGTCATTCCACCTATTTGTTTATTGGTATAATTCATCAAAATAAAAATAATCTCTCAAATCAAAGTGATTTCATCACTACCTCACATTAATTACCCTCTCCATAATCAAATCAATCCCATTAAATCCTTGGATAAAGTAAATAAGTAAAAGGTGTTTAATAAAACTCTCAAAATACAACTCATCACTTGCACATGGAAATTCAATCCATGGACCAATGAGAGTTCACTCACATGGAACACCAAAGATTCAATCCTCACCTCTCCTCACAAGTTAATATGAACCCTCCATTCCTCATTTTCTTCCATAAAAGGATTTAATTTTGAGCTCAATAGGCCCTAATTTTTAGAATTCTAATTACACACTTATGTTGTTCATTTGGTTTCATGAATTCATGGCTAATTAGCTAACTCTTTCATTTGTTCTTTAATGAATCATTTTAGCTTTAATTGCATCATAGATAGTTTTAATTCCACTTGAATACTCTATTCTAGGATTGAATGTGTCACTAATCTAATACATAATCTGAGGGCAAATTTATAGCTTAGATCATGTACTCTTTCTAGATAGGAAGAAATATGTTGGTTTCCTTTGGTTCTCTATGCTTTTCAATTGAATTTGATGTTTCTAACCAATGATATAATGACATATTGAAGTGTTGTGTTGCATCTTGTAGGTACAATAATCACACACACATTTATGGTGCCCACCATAGGACAGAGCCCTAGATTTTTTTCCATTTTTAAGCTAATTGATTAACCTTTTGATTCTAGTTTTTTGTTGCAGACTTGCATTTAGTAGAAGAGGATCACATTTAGCATTTGGGATCGTATCCAGTAAATTGGGGATCACATCTTGTATGTATTGAATCGCCTCTCGTAAAGGCTCGCATCTGATGAAAATAGGATCACCTTTGGGGTAAAGGATCGCCTTTAGGATCTTTTCTCGCATTTGGTAATTCCTGGATCACATTTGGGAAATAAGATTGCATTTAGTAACTTTTTGGGTCACATTTGGTTGTCTTAGTTGCATAACTAACTTATTTATTTACTAATCAGCTAACCTTGTGTGTTTTTGATGAATGTGATCATTTGGCAACTTTACTAGTTCTTGTAGGATGTTGTGAAATACCTCCTTGGAAAAATAAATGGAGCAAAAACAAAAACAAATTAATAACAAGTTGTTTTGTATGTTACCTTTGAAAAATCAACTAGACTTTTCTTTCAAATTGAGTAGAGAAGTATGCTCTTTTCCTTTTGGAAAATCATAACCTCAAACCTTAAATTAAGTTTTGAAAAGAAATTTGGGAAAATGAACAAATCAATTGCTCAAATTTCTTGATTAATTTCTCTTATAGCAACCTAATTGTCGAAATCAAATTTATTTCTTAATCCAACTAGAGGATTATGCTCTTTTCCCATGTGAAAAATTAGAAAATCAAGATGGGGGATTAAGTGATTGAATTTCATAATGCGATGGAAAGAACCTTGTCTTGCATGTTTGATAGGAGAAAATTACATGGATAGGAGAGTATGCTCTTTTTCATCATGAAGAATCAGAAATCTAGACTCCTAAGTTGCCAATCCTTTTTATTGTTTTGAACTTTAGAGGACCTTCCGGTTGAGGGAAAAATATCCCGGGAACGACCCAAGTGACGAGAGGTGAACACTAGCCCTTCCATTTCACTATAAACAAAATGCTTCCTTGAGGTTAAAATCTCAAAAGAAATAATCAGTTTTATCCTTGGAATTTTGACTATCATTCCTTAGACATTCTAGGATGTGTGTAGAGTGGAGCCACTTGAATCTTGCTTTTGAGACTACACTTATCTAGGTAATCCTAGGGCTATATGCCTCAATTTTTCCTTGTGCAATTCTATGGAAGACGGTTACAAACGGATTCCTGAAATAGACACTTTATAGTAGTGACCACCTGATTCACCCCCGAAAGGTGATAATATTTGTGCATGGAGGATAGTAACCTCCAAAAGATACTCTTCATTTTGTGCTCTCACTTGCGTTTGGATTTGGATAATACGACATCATAACTGGAGCCATTGCATACTTGGTGATGGTCATATTTTGATTAACATTTGAGTGTGTACCTAATTCTATGAGAAAAGATTGTCATTATATGCCATTGGCTTAGTTATAGGTGTGTTTGGCTCTTAATAAACATGCAATAACAAGATAAATCCTCTCAAAGAAATCAATATTTTGATAGTCACAGATATTTTTCACTACTTTAGACACTCTGGAATTCGTCAGACAGACCCTAGAATTAGAATAATTTTAGGAATTTCAAAAAAAGTGGCAAGACTTAAAAATTCCATCAAAAGGTTGCATTAGGGATCCTAGATCACATTTGGTCAAAATAGAGTTACATCTTGTAAATAGAGTCACATTTTGTAAATCTTGGCTCGTATCTGGTGAATAGGATCACATTTAGGAAGAACAAGTTGGCATCTCAGTTATCTAGGATCACATCCTATTAGTCCCATCTGAGACATAGGTTACTTGCACATGTGTCAGACTCAGAAACTTTACAATTTTAGATACCATTTTTTTCTTATCAGTCAGAAACTATTGTTCTTGCTAGTCCACCTAACATTGTTTCTCAGTCAAATTGAAAGTATACCTTGCATTTTCTTTAGGGTTATTGCAATTGGTCCCAAATCATGTTGTCTCTTTAATAAACAAATCTTCTTGATTCTAGTCTCACTATCAGGGCATTCTAACCCTCTGACGCTGGAATCAATAACTTTGAAACACCAAACTCACATTCACCACAACTTGGACAAATGCATTTAGACAATTAAAAAAATCCTTTTGGAACTATTGGAACACTTTCCATGAAATTGATATCCTTCTTTCATGGGTAACACAAGAAGAAAAAAATATTCGCTAAAAATTTAGAGAGACCTCTAAGATTGCTCAATTTTGAACAAGGAGAGACATCCCAAACATACTGTCTTTTTTTATCAAGACTCGCTTGACATGGATGTACGTAATAGAGAATGGAGTGTTTCCTTTTATGAATATGACCAAGATGATAACCAAGATGAAAGATAAATTCAGGAAGAAATAAATCATGAACATCCTTTGTTTGAATTGGATAGTGATGAAGAAAATATCGAAAGAAGAATAAAATAAATTCAAACAAAGTAGGAAGTTTCAACAGACCTTGGAGAAAATCTTTGAAGAAGACAAAGAGAAATATTTACTCCACCTAGCTTCTCTTGGAGTTAAACTTCCTAAATATTATGATGTCAAATGATTGAAGGATGAAGAGATACAAAAAAATATAGCAATCCTCTCTAAATACCTATATCAAATACAAATGGAGCTCACATTACTTAAGAAAGAGAAGAGTAAACCAACAAAGAAATACTCATTAGAACACATATGTACATTCCCATTCAATAAGAACTTGCAAGTGGTGCCTTTTCCACCAAACACACAAATACCAAAGTATGAAAAATAAATGGGAGAAATGGATCCTCACGATCATGTGAGAGAATTTTGGGTATTGAGTGTCAAATCAATGCAAGAACCTACATACTTGATGCAACTATTTATGAAAATATTAGGACAAGCCATGGAATGGTTTTCCAAACTCAAACCTAGTATACAAACATTTGAGGAATTGATTCAAAGATTCATCCAAAAGTACTCCTATAACATACAACACAATGTTACCATGATGGATCTTTGTAATACCAAACAACAGACATGAGAATCCTTCAAACATTTCTTGCAATGATGGAGGAAAATATTTGCAAGGTACTCACGTCTTTCGAGGTTTTTGCAGCAGGGAAGCATGGCTTATGTGTCAGACTGGGAAGCATGGATTTTCTTGACCTGCAATAGCATTTTTTCCATGTATAATAGTTCTCCTTGCAAATTTTGCAGCCTCAAATTTATTTCTAACTAGAGAGAAAATACAGCTAAAAATTGTAAATAGTTTCTCTTGGTGATCTCATTTTGTTTCGCTGTTATTTTTGGATTTGATAATATTCTAGATTGTTTTGACACTGTAGATTTAACTAGCTAATATAGATTCTATATTTAAAATACATCGAGATGCATTGAGGCGTTGAATTTTTTCTATTAAAGGTGAATGATGAAAAAATTCAACGCCTCGATGCATCTCGGTGTATTTCAAATATAGAGTCTATATTAGCTAGTAGCAATCGTAGTGCATGTAACACATTGAATTAATTAATTTGATTAGGGTTATAATTTAGTGTTACAATTTATATCATGCTTCAGGTTAGCATTAAGGTTAGAGCTTGGTTTACATTTATTATTATGATTAGGGTAAGGGCTTACTTTTAAGGCTGGGTTTATGGTCCTTGTTATGAGGAGAATTATGGTTAGGGTTAGGGATAGGGTTAGCATTAGGGTTAGAGTTTGGTTTACATTTATTATTATGATTAGGGTAAGGGCTTAGTTTAAGGTTGGGTTTATGGTCATGGTTATGAGGAGAATTATAGTTAGGGTTAGGGATAGAGTAAGCATTTGCATTATAATTATAATATGTTTTAAGTTAGGAATAGGGTCTTGGTCAGTGTTAAGGGCAAGGTTGTAATTTATATTAGGGCTAGGATTGGAATTATAATTAGGCTAAGGGTAAAGATTTTGATTTGGTCATAGCTATGGTTTGGGTTACGGTTAGGGTCAAGTTTAGTATTAAGCTTAAGATTAGCATTATAGTTAAGATTTGATTTACGTTTATGATTATGGTTAGGGTTAGGTTTTAGACCTATGGTTAGGGTTAGTGTTTAGTGTTAACATATTATAATTTGGAAGTTGAATAAATTAATATAATTTGGGTTAGGGTTAGCATTTATATCATGGTTAGGTATAGCATTAGGTTTATGGATTACCATTTATGATTAACTTTTAGCATTTATGATTAGGGTATACCATTTAATGAGTATAATTATGGTCAGGGTTAGGGATTAGGCTTATGGTTAGGTTAAAGTTACAATTAGGGTTCAGTGTTAAGGTATAATATTAGGGTTATATTTATGGTTAGGATTAGAATTTTATGTTATGGTTAGGAGTATCTATAGCATTTACATTGACGTTAGGGTTACGGTATGGATTAATGTTAAAATTATGATTAGGGTGATAAAATGGTTAGGACTGGGATTAATGTTATGATTAAATGATAGAATAATAAGTATGGTAGGTTTAAATCAAGATTAGGATTAGCGTTAATGTGTCATGGTTATGGTTTAATGTGTCATTTAGTGTTACAATTTATATCATGGTTAGGGTTAGCATTGTGGTTAAAGTTCACTTTAGATTTATTATAATAATTAGGTTAGGGTTTAGCGTTAAGGTTTGGTTTGTGGTCATAGTTACAAGTAGAATAAGGTTTAGTAGTAGGGTTAGGGTTTAGTCGTATAAGTTGAATAAATTTATACAATTAGGGTTAAGGTTAGCATTTATATCATGGTTAGGTATAGCATTTGGTTTATGTTTTACCATTTACGCTTAGGTTTTATCATTTATGATTAGGGTCTAACATTTAATGAGTATGATTAGGGTTAGGGTTAGGGTTAGGGTTAGGGTTAGGGTCAAGTTTAGAATTAAGATTAAGGTTAGCATTACAATTATGATTTAGTTTAGGTTTTTGATTATGGTTAGGGTTAGGGTTAAGGCTTATGATTAGGGTTATAGTTACAATTAAGATTCAATGATAACGTTTAATGTTAGGGTTAGATTTATGGTTAGGGTTAGAATTTATTGTTATGGTTAGGATTATATTCAGGGTTTACAATATAAGTTAAAGAAAAATGGCAAAGCTTTCTATAATATTTTTATGAGAAATAAAATCCACATATATAAAATAAATGTTGTTGTTCCTCAAACTTACATAAATCAAAGAGAAAATATATGTTTCACTTCAACCTTTTTGAATAACTAAGAAGTATGAAAGGTCAAATAAGAACTAACTATATGTAAAACACTTT
>JAGRRI010010384.1:0-10053 GCA_018584345.1 Thuja plicata
AAATGAGAGAGAGAGAGAGAGAGAGAGAGAGAGAGAGAGAGAGAGAGAGAGAGAGAGAGAGAGAGATCCCCTAATATACCACGATATTATCATTTGATATATACTTTACTATTGGCATAACCCTTGCACCCCTCAAAGGTGCAAGTGCTAGTTATAACTTATATTAAAATGATTATTAATTACCTCGTAGGTATTCATATCTAAAATGAACAACCTAAAATTTTTCATCGATGGTGTGTAAAGTTTGAAAAGAAAAGATAAATGCAAACAAAATTAACAAATACAAAAGAACACCCTTTGAAGGAAATCCCTGAGTGAAAGGCTTTTGTGGATCAGTGCAAGTTGAGGTTTGGTCTTAAAGTCACTAACTATTGGGAGAGAAACCATTGGATTGATCTCTCTTTTATTGATCAGTCTCTTGGGAAGCTTAATAAAATCCTGAACTCTATGAATTTGATTGAGGAAGAGGACAACCTTATTTGGAATTATAATACTAATGGGATTTTCTCTATTTCTTCTTTGTATCATCAAGATTATGAGAATCAAAATGAGTCTTGTTGGGATAATTCTAGGATAAAAGGCATTAATACTAAAATCAATACCTTCTTTTGGACCATGATCCAAAATAAGATTCTAAAAACTGATAACTTGAGAAGAAGAGACATGACTATGGCTAACATGTGTTACTTATGCAATCAGGATGAGGAAACTATTAACCATATGACCATCCATTTCCCCTATGTGCACAAGTTATGGGTCAAATTATTAAAGCTACTTAATGTGGAATGGATCTTTCCAGAGGACTTACAAAGTCTTTTCAATTCCTGGATGCCTCCCTCAAATAATGAAATAGTGGAAAATGTCTGGAAATTCATTTTACTCTATATTTCTTGTGGGGTATGGAAAGAAAGAAATGATAGAGTCTTCAAAAATAAGGCTTCCAATGAAAAGGTGGTCTTTCATAAGATCAAAAGAGCTATGATGGAGAATCTTTATTTAAAAGGGAACCTAATTGAACCTTCAAATATGGGGGGCATTACTTTCTTTGACAATTGGAAGATTAAAGGCAATATGAATAAGTGTCAGAAAGAATCCATGAGAAATGAAGCAAGATGGTATTTCCCTCCTAGTGGGTGGATGAGGGTTAACTTTGATGGAGCTTCGAAAGGGAACCCGGGGGTGGATGGATGTGGTATGGTGATAAGAGATGAGTATGGCGTTTGTAAAGGTGTGACTGCATTACCTCTTGGTAATCAAACTAATCATGATGCAGAGGCTAATGCAGCTTTTCATGGCTTAGTTCTGGCTAAGGAGAAGGGTTGTAAGAAACTTTGGCTTGAAGGGGACTCTTTAAATATTACAAGATGTTTAAATAATGATGTTATCCCCTCATGGACCATTTATAATTTTATGCATAAATAAAAAAAACTTAATCAGATCTTTTGAGGAATGTGCCATCATGCATAATTTTAGAGAAACTAATGCACTTGCTGACTGGGTAGATAATGTGACCTGCAAGTTGGAGATGATGACAAAATGGGATGATGGGGATGATCATCCTTTTGAGGCAAAATCATTAATAGATAGTGACCATTTACGGAGCAGGAAGAAATTATTTTAAATGGTGTTTTTAATGAAGAGTCTATATTACAATGTGAGGTTTCATCATTTCTTTTTCAGCATGAAATACAATTATGTGATGATGCTCCTGATTTAGCATGGATCTGGGTTATGTTTGCAAAGCATAGTGAAGCCAGTTTTACTTAGAATAACATTTGTGGTTTTAATAGAGAAATAGTGAAAGTTAAGTAGAGAGAAGATATGGGAGGAAATAAGAAGAGATTTGAACTCTTGAACTGTGAAGAGTGGAAACATAAAAAGGAGGTGTGGAGCATCCTGAAAAAGGTGGTATGGTGGGCTTTATGGAGAGATTAAATGGTAGAAACCCTTATGTTTCTAAACAGTTCTTAAAAACATGGAAGAATGGTAAAGTTTTAGTTGCTAATCAGCTAATGGAGGTTACAGAGGACATTATAGAAGAAGCTGCTAGCATGAGCATGGAAGGGTTAAAATTTAACAGAGATAGAAGTATCTCTCATAAAGCCTCTGAGAAGTTTCCTAAAACAGAGGAGGAAAAGATGAGGTTGGTGAAGGAGGACACTTCCTACCACAACCCAAAGTGCATTTCTCAGTCGTAGAGGTATGTGTTATATGTTGTTATCATCTATATCATGCTCGATGGTAGATTTAACAGAGCTTACATGCACCACTTTATGCTCTTAAATCATTTTAGACACAATTTGAAATTTAGTCTTCCTTTTTATTTGTTGAGTTCGCCGGAGTTTACCATTAAAAGTCTTTAGATTGACCTGAAAAGGGATCATGCCTCACACCAGGGCCTAATGCTTCTGGTGTATGACCTTCTCAAAACAAAAAAAGTTGAAAAACCATTCCTGAAGGGTAATGTCAGGGATGATGATGAGACAGAAGGAGATGAAGAAGATAATATGTATGTAGAAGAAATGAAGGATGATGATGAGGAGCCATCTGGGGCTTATACCTCAAAGAAGGGAAATTTAAAAGGCTCCTCTTGAAATAAAAATCAGAAGAAGGTGGCTGTGAAAGAGTCTAATACAGAAAAGGAAACTGAAAATGAATATTTTGAGGAGGAAAAGGGGAAGGAGGGTAACAAGAGGAAAAAGGGGTGAGCCCAGTGGCTGCAAAAAAAAGAATAAAAGGATGAAAAGCACCACTAAGAGGCGTATTGTTCTTTCCTTTGAGGATGATGAGGTACTAGAACAAGAGAAGCGTAATGGGGAAAATATTGGGGAGGAGATAAGGGAAGAAGGTAAGATGGAGGGTGACTTTGGCAATCTGGGTGAGGACCAAATTTCTTCACAAAAGGAGGAAAATTTGCAAAATGTCAACCAGGTAGTGGATAAGATTATGGATGGTATTGACAAAGTTATTACAGGGACCAAGGTTACTGCAAATACAATAAATGAGGAAATTGACAAGAAGAGAAGTGAGGTTAATGATATGACTAAAGACAAGAAATGCTTGGTGGATTTTACTTGCATAATGGGAAATTTGATGGATGATGTGGGTAAAATTAAAAAGAAAATATGGGTGATGGGATGTGAGGTTAACCTCATTAAGGAGATTAGCTTTGGGGATAAATGGTTGTTGTGTGCTTCGATGAAATGAAGGATGTGGTTTGTAGGGTGGATACTTATGCTGAAATGGTTCACAAGTTCTGTGAGATGGAAAAAAGATTGAAAGAGAAAGAGGACAAGGCTATTGATTTATATTTTGAGGGAAAGCTTCAAATGATGCAGAATAGAGAGGAAAAAATAGAAGAAACCATGTGTAAAATTAGGGAGCAAAGCCTTTTTAGTCTCAAAGCCTACACATAACATACTAAGTTCTTGGTTGGCAAGATGGATAAGTACTTGGTTGGCAAGATGGATAAGTACTTGGTTGGCAAGATGGAGCAGGAAATGGGTGAAAAAGAGGGAAAGGATCTGAAGGACACTATTGGACTAGGAAAGCGTACATGGGCTAGCATAAGGAGGACTGGTACCAAAGATGACAAGGAGTTGGAAGAGATCAAAAACTCAGCTGATCAGATGCAGCTTATGGTAGTCGAGGTTGAAGACTTAATAAAAAGCATCTAGCTATCTTTTTTCCTATTGTCATTTCTTTTTGTTGTCCTATTTTGGGTTTAGCATGTTGTTTCAGTTGTTTATGTTTGTTTTTAGGCTTTAGTTCCTGGGTGCTGCGGCACAGTTTTTGTTAAACTTTTATGCTTATTGTTTAAACTCTTTGTAAATGTTTTGGGTCCTTGTAAAACCTATTTTTACTTAATCAAAACAAATATAGAAGAACACAAAGACCAGATTTATAGTGGTTTTTCAATTAGACTACATCCACTTTCACAATGGAAATCCTTATATTATCAGTAGTTTTATTATTACATTATATGTTGAACAACATAGTTTAAATATATATCAAATGCAGAAAAATAAACAGCCAACAGGCATGCCCGTTGGTCTTCATTATCTCAACAAACTCCCACTTGAAGGCCAACGGTGACTTCTCCTATGTATCCCCTATCTTTAAGTTGGAAAAATGCTAAAAGTAGTTTGGAAAAACTCAAACTTCTCTCTAGGAACTACCTTAGTCAAGGCATTAGCAGGATTCATATTTGTGTCATTCTTTTGCACATGTAACTTGCTATCTTCAACCACTTGGTGTAGATAATGATTCCACAAATCTATATGCTTAGAGCATCGCTGAAAAGTGTGATGTTTAGCCATAACAATAGCACTATTGATGTCACAAAATAAGAGAAAATATGATTGCTTTAACCCCAACTCTTTAAAAAATAGTTGTAGCAACACCATCTCCTGAGAACCCTAAGAAAGAGCCATATATTCAGACTCAGTAGAAGAAAGTGCAACTGAATGTTGCAATCTAGAACACCAACTAATTGTTGCTCCAACAAATCTAAAAACATAACTAGTGGTAGACCTTTTCTTCTCTAAATCTCGACCGAGATCAGAATCTGTGAAACCTTGTAGCTACATTTCACCTTGTCCAAAACATAAGCAAAAATTAGAAGTACCTTTAAGGTATCTTAGAATATATTTGATAGCCTCACAATGTGGTTTGCCGAGATTGCTCATGAATCAGGTTACCACCCCCACTGCATGAGAAATATCTAGGTTAGTGGAAAACATAACATACATGATACTCCCAACCACAGATTTGCAAGGAATGTTAGCCATAAAACCTTGATCCTCTTGAGTTTTGGGACACAAATCAGCTGATAAGAGGAAATGAGAAGCCAAGGGGATGCTTATCGACTTAACGTCTAATATTCCAAACCTATCCAAGACTTTCTCAATAAAATGTTTTTGTGCTAACCATAGTTTTATCTTATACTTATCCCTTGTAATAGCCATGCCAAGTATTCTTTTGGCTGCCTCCAAATCTTTCATGAAAAATCTGCTGGCTAATTGTGCCTTTAATTCTCGTACAATTCTTATTCTAGTGTCAGTTACTAACATATCATCCACATAAAGGAGAAGTATGAAAAAATCACCATTAGGAAACTGCTTATAATACACACAAGGATCAGTTGTTGAGCATATAAACTTATGCTCAATCATGAATTGATCAAATTTGAGATACCATTGACAAGGGGCTTACTTGAGACCATACACTTTTCTCTTTAATCGACAACACAAGTGTTCTTGTTCCTTCTTGAAAAAACCTTCAAGTTTCTGCATACACAATTCTTCATCAATATCTTCATGGAGAAATTTTGTCTTGACATCCAATTGTTCAAGTTCAAGATCCTGCACTACTACTAAACCCAAAACAATCCATATTGTGTTCATTTTTATCACTAGAGAGAAAATCTCATGAAAATATATACCCTACTGTTGGCCATAGCCTTTAATGACCCATCTTGCTTGATAAAGAAACCTTCCTCCATCCTCCCCTTTCAGCTTGTATACCCATTTATTATTCAGTATTTTTTTATTCGTAGGGAAGGGGACCAAATCCCAAGTCTAATTCTTTAATAGTGACTCCATCTCCTCACTCATTGCCTCATACCAATTTTGATAATCAAAAGCTTTACAAGAAGCCTTATAATTTGTTGGATCTGTCTAATCAGAAATGAGCATAAGTTCTGCCTTCTCTACAAATAAAAGTTCATAATCAGAAAAATTGGCAGGGATCTTTCTTTGCATGGTGGACCTCTGTAATTCTAGAACTTGGCTTGATTGATTCACATTGATCTGCATACTACCTTGTACTTTGTTTAAATTTGCATGCTTAGACCGCTCATGCTTTGTATTATTAACAATGTATTTTGAAAAGATTGTGTCATTGTTATTATTTTTGGCTTCTTGTATCCTTAATTGACTGTTGCACACAAACTCATGTTCATTAGCCGTGGTCTGGGAATTTTTGAGACCATGGGAAAAGTAAGAGTGTTCAGGGAGACTAACTCCCAAAGGTGCATATTGCGCATCAAATTGATGCCCATAAGTGATATCATCAGACAGGTCTGAGAGGTGTTAAGATCCTCTTCCATGCTATGAATTTGGTCTTCATACTGTTCGTAACACATGTTGCCTTCTTCACCACTGGCATCATGAAACATATCAATAAACCATTGCTCAAACTGTCTCCATGATGAAATACTCTATGTAGGTAGTAATTCATATTATTTTCATGCATAGTCCTTTAAAGTCTTGACAAATAACTTCATCACCTGATATTCTACACAAATCTCATAATCTTCTATAACTATGTAAAATGCATCCAAATGTTACAATGTCAATTCATCCCATTCTCCATAGAATTTTGGTACAAGTTATGAAATTTTTGGGAATAAATTGCTAGGTTCATAATTAAAATTGTTGAAATCCAATGGCCTAATGCCATCTGGGATAAAAGGCTTTTTTTGAAATGATCGATACATTTAAAAAAACTATCCAGGTCATCTCCTTTAGAGTCTTCTCCCTTAGTAGAGTCACTGACTGAAAAGTTTTGCTGAATAGAGTCACCACCTCTTTTGAGGAAAATATTAATTTTCTGGTCTTCTGGATTCATTCTTCTAGCATAGTGTACTTTCAAACAAACTGATACAATTGTTCTCTAATCTACAAAATCTAAATCTCTAGGTAACTTCACAATACTTATTATGAGAAACTCTCCCAGAAGAGTTTCCAATCTGTTGGTTCTCAAATCAATAGATTGCATTTCCTATGGACATGCCAATCCAATGCTGGGAAACCCAAATGATTTGGCCAACTAACAAGATTCAACCAAGGCAAGGTTGAACATTCTCCAATTCTATCTTTGCAGAACCAAGGCTCATAAGCCTATACCTTAAGCTTATCCTTCAAGTCCTAAGTATTTTTATAGTAGATAGAACACACCTCAAATCCTCTCTCTCAAGTATGGAAAAGGAATTTGAAAGAAATCTAACTGAAAGCAATATATCATAAACTGCAAAACTGAAATACTTTGAGTAATTGAAAGAATTTTTTGAAAATATGTATAAATGGAAAATAACAAATGGATAGGATGTCACAAAACTTTAAACAATAAAATGAATAACCATAATCCAATTAATGAGTAGATCAGTTCCTTATTCTATTACAGGCAATAGAGTCAAAATCATCCCAACCCTAGGTACAACCTCAGAGATAGTTTGCAAGAAACATATCACTTCAAAGGTGATCAAATGAGATTGTATCTCAAGATAAATCCATAGCTATTTCAATTGAATTATAACTTTTCAAATGACAGACCAATTGATTTTGGCCACAAATCAATTGAATTTAACCATGCAAGATGAAAAGACCAATTGATAATAAAATTGTAAATTTAATCAAAAGTATGCAACATCTAACTATCACTTTGAATAAAATAAAAATATTTTATCCAAGGGACTAATCGAAAATGAAATTTAATCAATTCCCACAAATGAAAAAAAAAATCACTTATCTTTATTAATTTTGAAAAAAATGGTACATCCATGTTCATGTTACAAGTTGTTGATCCAACTACCCAATCTATAAAATATTGTATCTTCATGTTGTTTTTTTTTGTTTACATTTTACACCACATATATATGTGGATGAATGGTTTTCACACCCCTTTAGTGTGAAGAGACACCACCTTATGTTAAAATTTAAAACTTCTTTTGAAAAAACTAATCAACAAATTAACTAATAACTACCTATCTTTCAGATTTACCTTTGGCCGAAAATCCAAAATAGATTGTACAAACATAATATTTTTACTAGAGATAGGAAATTTTATTTTCCGAACTAGTTATGTTTTACATTGTCAATGTTTGATCGTTTCATTCTATGTCGAATTCATCTTTATAGAAGGTCGAAATTCTAGCATCTCTGAAACCTTTGCTTACAGAATTTTGGTTGTTCCTATCACAGAGCTTCCTTCCTTAATCCCTCAACTTTTAATTGAAAATTAATATATTTTTGTATCCCATTTCATGTACTCCATCATATCATCAATTATTGGGCATGGAGTTTAGGATGCCATTTCTTAGAGTTGTATCACTATATAGAACTCCAAATTTTGCCAAATATTTAGAGCTCCAACAGTGGGTTGCAGCGTTTGGCAGTGTCAACAGTCTTGTCCATAGTGATCAGTGTGTGAAGGCAATGGATGATAGAAATCATTTCCATTTCCAGCAGCATGCTTTTCCTCTTCATATGATGTGACATGTTGTGCACTCGAAGATGCAGAGTTTGAGAAATTTGATGGGGAGATAAATGGAGGAGTCAAAACAGAGGTAGGAGTGTATGGAGTATCCGAAGTCATTATGTGTGACAGACTTCTTTATGTAGAAGTGTCTGTAAATACACAATTAGGCACATATTATTTTACTAATTTCTCCTCTATTTGTAATGCTGGAAAAGTCTTCTCATGGAAGACTACATCTGTACTTCATAAAATTTTCTTGGAAACTAGATCCCATAATTGGAATATGTATTGATCTTCTCCATATCCAATGAAGACACACCATTGAGATTTGGAATCCAATTTACTCCTTTTTTCTTTGGGAATATGTGCATATGCTTCACATCCAAATACCTGGATGTGTGAATAGGAAATCCTCCTTCCAAGCCATTCCTCTTACAGAATACCGAAATCCAATCAAGATGAAGAGCTTCGATTGATCAAGTAGACAATTGTATTGCAGGCTTCTGCCCAAAATTCCTTGACCAAACTTATATTTAAAAGCATGCATCCAACCTTTTCCAAAATTGTTAAATTCAGCCTCTCGGCTGCTCCATTTTATTGAGGTGTAAATGGAACAATTTTAATTATGCGAATACCATTATCTGCACAAAAAAGTCAAATTCTGAGGAGCAAGACTCTCCTCCATTATCTATTTTTAGACACTTAATCTTATGTCCAATCTGATATTCAACGAAAGCTTTAAAAATCTTAAACTTATTAAATACCTCAGATTTCTTATGAAGCATAAATATCCACACTTTCCTTATGTAATCATCAAGAAAAGTAACAAAATAATTAGTTCCACCAAAATATCTTACCTCAGTTGGTCCAAAAACATTGGAACAGACAAGTGCTAATGGTGTATCCCTCTTCTCATGTCTTGTTTTCAGAAAACTTACCTGCTTTTTCTTGCCATAAAGACAATGATCGTAGAATGGTAAATCAATGGATTTGAGACCTAGTAGTTGTTCTGTAATACCCATCCATGTTTTGCTTTTAATTTAGGATGTCGTACTTTTAGGCATCAGTTTCAGTTGTTTGGCCGAATTCTTTTAGGCCACATTTCATATGAGCTGATGTTATTTCATTTGATGATGATACTTTTTTATGATGTTATGATTTTACCTTATGCATAGATAGATGTGATGATGTTATCATGTTGATTGTTATTTGTCGATTTCAGTTTATGATATACTTACCCCATACTCGCATTTGTATGGTTGTCTTATATGTGAATGTACTTGTTGATGTGTTGTTGTGGTAGAGGACGGAGACATAGTTACTTGCTTCGGTGAGATCCACATGTTCGACCGATCCCTATCATTGATTGTGATATTATATTATGCATGTACATGTGTGTTCTTTTGGTGACAGGATTGCAGGTACAGGGCATCGTCTTCCCTGAATTGGCAGGAGTGAGCATGCCCATAAATATTCATCTCAATGGTAAAGAGGGGAGGTAACATACAGATCCAAAACCCTAACCTAAGCCTAATCATCCTAATGTAGGATGAGTTTCAGTATGACTACCTTATCCGGATTTGTCTAGGTTGACAAAATTTGAATTCCCTATCTCTTGAGTTTGTGTGTGTATTGCTTGATTATGTTTTCAGGTGATTTTTGGATTATTGAGTATTTTCCATGTTTAGTGAATTAATGGATTATAGTTGAATTAATAATTTAATTATATCCTAAGTTTATTTTAAATAATTAATTAAATTGAAATATTTGAATATTTTGATTTAATTAAATATT
>JAGRRI010010403.1:0-12893 GCA_018584345.1 Thuja plicata
TTTCAATTCATAGCATAATCTTTGCATTGCATTGTTATCATGATTAAATCCTTCATTCTTAGATGGTCCATAGTTGTGAGGCCCTCGTCCTGAGAGCAAATTTCAAAACTCCATCTAGATAGAAGGCGACAGGTCGAATCACGCAGACAGGCAGGATGAATAACTCATATTCAGTCTTGGCTGTACCTGGTGAAGAAGGACTATGTTGAAGTGTGTGGTTGATTTAGAAGGCCAAAATTAACTCATACAGGACCTTTCTTAAGATTTTATTATTTCCTTTGACCATTTTCACACAGTTGACTTCTAGTCAAACCTGGTCAAACCTTGACCTATTGTCTTAATTTTTGTACCAAGTGTTCCCTGTATCCATTGGAACCTAGGGTTTTAATTTTGCACCTTTCAGAGATGGTTGACTTTTTGGTCAACTCTAGTTGACTTTTTGGTCAACTCTAGTTGACTTTTGGGTCAACTATTTTGATTTGCGTGTGAGAGCCCTCCTAAGGGCTTAATGAGCCCTAGGCACTTCTTTCACATATTTTAGAGTATAGTGGACTTTTGGTCAACTGTCTCAATTTGCATGCTGATCAAAGCGTATAGCTTAGTGATCCTTGTAGGATAGTTCTGAGAGCTATCCTACCTCGTATGACCTTTCTTTTTGCTATTTTTCTTCTACACCATTTTGCTGCAAGTGTTACCTTTGAGGTAGTGTAACCTTCCTTTGACGCGTATTAAAATTTTTTGTTGGTATTTTTTTGCCCAACTTTTGGGCATGACTGGAGCCCTCTACTACTATAAATACCTTGGGAGTAGTTGCCTCTTCCTCAGAATGAGCTTCCACCTTTCCACTCGGTCTTACCTTTGTCTTGATGCATGTCTTGATTTGTCTTGTCTTAATCAGATCTACTTCTTTTTCCATAAGATCTACCTGTTCCTCTAGGGAATCTACCACCTCTTCCTATTCGCCTTTGTTCATATCATTTGTTCAATTTATCATCATCTTTTAGGGCAAACTGATATGCCTCTTTAATGCTCTCCATCTTTACCAAGCTTATCTCATCTTGTATAGAACTTCATAATCTATTCAGATATCTTTCTATTATTTCCATTTCATCTTCACCATGTCCATATCTGATGTCTAACGTGTAAAATTCCTCAGTGTAATATTTTATCGAGATATATTTTTACTTCAAACTTTGTATTCTCTTAACAAGGTTAATCTAGTAATCACATAGTATAAACTTGCCTTTCAATTTATTTATTATCTTATCCCATACCTTGATCTTGTCCTTACCCTTCTTCTTTCGATCTAATTGCAGATGCTCCCACCACAAGTATGCATGAACTTTCAAATTTGTACTAGCAATATTCACCTTTTTCTCCTCTAATACATTCTCATACTCAAATTATTTCTCCATTTTTGGTTATCAAGTCTAAAAATTCATCAGAATCCAACTTTCCACTATAATCAGGAGGATTAAACTGAGGTGTGGACTTCAAGTTTGTCAATGCTCACAAGAATCTCTCTTCTTCCTGATCCATCATAGGTGTAGGTGCAGCTTCTCCTTGCACTTCTTCAACTTCATCATCAATAAAATCTTCAAGATGTCCTCCTCTACACCTGGTTGTCTCAACAACTTCCAATCTTGCAGCAATCTATCTATGAATATTAGCTAGACTTGGATCTACATTTCCTCTCCCACGAACCATCTTGAAACCCTCTGCAATTGCAGGTTAGATCGCAATCTACTACCCTACAAAAAATATCACTAGGGTTCACAAGAAGGAACCTCAGATCTAACCTTTTCTCTGATACCACCTGACACAAGGAGGGTAAGGAAAACCAAGGCCCAAGGAACTCCTAGCTATCCAAACCAACTTACAAAACCACTTGGAACAAACAACACAGGAAGGGAGAGAAAGAAAGTACATAATTCTTATTATTTCATCAAACATCATACATGTTGGGCTATAAGGTCTTCCCAATTTTGGCCATATACTTTAAGATCTTTATAAAATAATCTTCATACTGTAGACACTTAAATTTGACCAGGTGTTCTCTAAATCAAGCAAATCTACATTTTTCATCAAATTGCTCCTAATCTCATCAAATTGCATCAAAATGGATCAAAACCAAATAAAATAGAAATTTAATAAATCAAATAAAATCAAAGGATTAATTAACCATGACATAAAATATTTAAATATGAGCCTAAAAGGGATAATCAAAATTATATAATTGATTTTAATCAATTAATTGTATAGTTTAAATAAAAAATCAAATTGAACCTAATCCCCTACATGGCTAATTTAATTAATTGATTGAATTAAACAATCCTAATATCTTTCAACATAAATTTGAGCAACCAATGGGAATTGAGAACACAAAGCACATGGATCACTCCTAAATTTGCAATCTCAATCACTCATTTTGAACTTTTAATCTCAATCACTCAAATTTGTCTCTTTGTCCCAACCTTTGAGACAAGCATTTAAATTGTCCCCCCATTTGAAACCATTTGAAAGCCTCTCACTCAACCATGGCTTAACTATGATCAATTAACTCCACCCCCTACACTTGGGAAAATCCTAAAAATAGAAGCCATTTTGATAGCATAATATATCCTAGAAATTTGAATGCAAAACATCAAACCTCTTGTCATTTTCATAGCAATTTGAGCATAATTGAGAGATTATCATAGCATTTTAGTATTATGGAGATCATTTTGAGTGTATTTGGATCCATTATCATCATAATTTGAGAGAATTGAGCTATATTTAGGCATTTATCTTCATCAAATTCTCATTCTAGGACTGTCATTCATAGAGATTAAGGCTGGGAGCTTTATCAACATGCTTAGATAGAGAGACATGAGATGCTTATTGATTTAATTGGAATTATTAGCTTAAATTTCCATTATTATTCCATAGAATTTTAGTTAAATAAACTAATTTCATGAAGATGTAATTCATTCACACACAAATGACGCCCACCGTGGGGCTTTGAGCCTCATTTCATCATTTTTTATCAATTTTTGTGTGTTTTTAGTGCATTTTGCTATTAACTTTGTAGGTTGCAAGAGAAATGATGCCTATGAAGAATCTAATGATGTTTTCTAGAAGAGAAGTAATGCCTACATAATTCCTTCTATTTTGTCTTAAATTCTTCTATCGCCTAGGAGATAAATTGTGATGCCTGCAAGCATAAAGCATCACCTCTGACTCAGGAAATGCCACCTACGAGCTATCTTTTGACACTTGTAAATTTTATTTTAATGCTTGTCAGCTTTTAAATAAAGCCTAAGTCACTGGAAAGTGATGCCTAAGCTACTTTAAAATAATTCTTATACACAATGAAATTGTTAGTTTATTTTTATGTTGCAATAGAAACAACAACCTTTTCACTTTTTGATAGATTTTATAGAGTAGCCAACTCCCGGTATTCAACCAAGACTGAAAAAAGACCAATTACAAGGATGAAGATCCATCTTTCTATGCTTTAGGTTCTACAAAACCAAATGGGGGACACCCTTCAATGCCCTCAATACTCTGTTTGGCATCAATCAACAACAAGCTCACTGTGTGTGAGTTAATACACCCTCATGAAATTAGGACAATTAAGTACAATTCTATGGAAAGAAATAAGAAAATTAATCTAAAGAATTGTATTTAAGATCCATAACATCCCATGGTTCTCTAACTAGGCTTTGAAGGTAGATCTCTCAGCCTTAATCTCTACTAGTGACCTTCCTAGAATGAGAAATTGATGATAAAATGCCTAATCTAGCTCTCAATTCTCTCAATTTGATACAAAAATGAACTCAAATGCTCTCATAAAATGATATGATATCTCAATTTTCCATGCAATTCTCTCACTTTTTTCTCAAGATGCTATAAAATTGCCTATAATGAGGATGCTTTGCATTCGAATTTTCTAGGATCCTTTATGCTTGAAAAATACTTGTATTTATAGTAAAATCCCAAGGGTAGGGGGTAGAGTGAATTGATCATGGGTTAATCCATGGTTGAGTTTGATCTCTCAAATGGTTTCAAATAAGGGGACCATTTAAATGTTGTCCTCAAAGGGTGGGAGAAGATGAGTGGATGAGATTTTAAAGGGTAAATGAGAGGTTGAGATGCAAAATTGGAGTGATCCATGTGCAAGTGTGTTCTCAATTCTCATTGGCTCCTTTATTTGTGTTGAAAAGATATTAATATTTTCATTAATTCAATCATTTAATTAATTTAGCCATATAAGGAATAGGTTCAATTTGATTTTTGATTTAAACTATACAATTAATTAATTAAAATCAATTGCATAATTTGATTAATCCTTTTAGGCTTGTATCTAATTATTGTATTTCATGATTAATTAATCCCTTGATTTAAATTTGATTTAATCCACTTTGATTGATAAATGTCCATTTAAATTGATTTTGATCTATTTTGAAGCATTTGATGAGATTTTGCTGAGATTTACAGATTTTGATGATATTAAGACACCTGATCAATTTTGGGTGTCTACAAATGCCCCTCTTTGAATTGCTGTGCGAAGCACATTTCTTCAAAGAAAATTGCATGTCCTGATCACTGATTTATTGAAAACCCTGATTGATTTGATAAAACCTGGTTTGAAAACCTGATTTGATAAAACCTGGTTTGAAAACCTGATTTGAAACCCTAAAAGATTTGATACTATGATTTGAAGATATGATTTACCACTGATTGATTTGATGCACTGATTTGATTTGATGTAGAATGCCCCACTGATAAAAGTTTTAATTTTTAATGCCCCTAGATTTGATATAAAATGTGATGCAGAATCCTGATTTGATAATCTGATGATATATGCCCCCTCATAAATGAAAACATTTTGATGTCCCGATACCAATATGATACAATTGATGTAAACAATAGATTCAAATGATTTCATTTATGAAAATATTAAGAAGAATGACGATAAGATCATAATATGCCCCAGTGTGTAGAAAATGCATATTTATGTCAGATGGGGTAAAAATCTCTCTTAAATTAGGTCAAAATAGCTTAAATAGGTTAAAAACCCCAAATTTACTATTCATTTTCACTTTTTACTATTGATATTTTGCTCTGATCCTACTGTGATTGAGAGTAATGGTGGTCCCTATTTGAGAGCATCGATTCGAGAGAGCACACTGATATCAGAGAATTCCTGACTATGGACCTGTGGTGAGTGATTTGAACCTTCCTAGTGCATTTATTGCTCTGTTTGATAGCATTTATTGTCATTTTTGATGCTTTTTAGATTATATTTAGCAAAATTTTGCTTAGGAGCTTTTGAATGACGCTTAGGGTAGTGAAATTCCATGTCCATGCAGTTAAATAATGCGTAGGAAGTGTAAAACAACACTTAGCAGCAAGGTTAAAATGTGAAACCCATATTTGCAATGATGCGTAGGAAACTCTACAAAATTAAGATTTAAATGACACGTAGGATAGTTTGAATGTTGTGTAGAACTTGTAAATGCTGCGTATGATATAAAGCAATGCCTCCAAAACTTTTAGTGATGTGTATGATGTTTTAAATGACGCATAACATGAAATGACACTTCCACTTAATCAAGTGACACGTACTATGATGTTTGATGAAAACCTTATTTTAGATAAAACAAGTTGTCTTTGATTGATCATCTGGATGACCAGATTGATTTCTAAGATAAAAATATGTGATTCCATGATGTTACTTAGTGTTTAGGATATTAGAATAATCATACCATTGAATATTTCATGTGTCAATCAGATTTATTAAAAGATATTTCAAATTGATCCCTTCGCAAGATCTAGAGATTAGGAACAATAGGTTGATACACTCGAAATGAGTAAAGATAGATTTAATATGTTTGATTGACTTAGAATGATCCACCAATAAAAAGATACTAATTTAATTCACTTCATTTGCAAAATGTAGGCACATTACCGTAAGTTATATGTATGGAATGTAGCGTCTTGGGTCTTCGATCTAGTCGATGAGCTGACCCTTCCAGAGAGATGAACGATCGAGACATGTGGGCTTATATTCCTTCTTGATCTCCGTCAGTTTCAGCTGAACCGAGATTTATTGAAAGCTATGACAGAGTGATGGTACTCTGACCATAATATCTTCCATCTACCCCTTGGCGAGATGACCATCATGCCAAAGGATGTATATATATTGTTGAGGATCCTGACCCATGGAGAGCGGGTTTAATATGATCAGGTCTACAATGGTAGCGCATGTAGATGGGTGTTTAGAGACGCCACTATTGGTGATGAAAACATTACATGGGAACAGTTTGTTTTGTTTCAAACTTTTCCATCCTTGTTAGGAGCAGTGATAGGAGGAATTCTCTTACCAGATAAGAGAGGTCATGGATTTTCAATCAGATGGGGACACATATTAGAGGACTTGATTTCTCATATGTGGATATTAGACTAGGGATCTTACGTGCTAGCCCAACTATATCATGATTTACATGAGGTTGTGTATAGGCACAGTGCGGCTATATCTGCAGGTGCAATTTTGTTATAGCTATGGACCTGGGAGCATATCCCGATTTCCAGACCTATATGGGAATGAGTGTGTGGTCAAGGATATCCCTATGCATTTCTATATGATGGTATGATTGTCCAACATTGTCTGGGAAAGGTTGAGTTCTGGCGTCGGACTATCGATGATATTGATCAGGTCATATGGAGACCGTATTTGGGCTGTGAGGGATGGAGAGAGGATGATGATGAGCTTCCATATATTTTTTCCCCTTGGTGGATGATTGGTCATCACTACTTTGTATAGAGAGATTATTCTTTGGGAGAGTTCTCTGATAGTATGGTTGGGTGTAGGATATGCCGTAGGGTATGGAATTATATGCAAGAGTATAGGTAGAGCCATCCATGTGGGGAGCTCAAGTTGATTATCAATTTTCTTGTGCAAAGATTGAGTGGCTAGGCCATGTCAGATGGGATATGATGGAGCATGTGGCTGATGCAGGGATGTTTACTGAGTATTGAGAGTGGTTTTCTTGACATAGATTCACTAGATTCACAGATCTGACAGAGCTGATTCCTAATGTTGATGAGATGTCTTCTGATGATGGAGATGGGGATGATGGTGATGGTGGTGGTAGGATACCATGGAGGTAGAGAGTATAGAGGGTACCTAGGGCTCCTCGGGTACAGAGATTTGCAGGACCTCAGATGCGGGGTGGACATGTGAGGGCTCAAGGTGGTGGGTTCAGACAACCTAGACAAAGGTGAACACAGGTACTGATGAAGAGATAGGTTCAGGCTATTCCAGTTGCAACTTGGGATAGAAAGAGATAGAGACAGGTATAGGCAGCTAGACAAGTTCCTTTACAGGATCAGGATCCACAGATACCAGCATCTCCCCCAAGACAGGCACCTCCTCAGGTAGAGCCACAAGTTAGTGCAGCACAGGTTCAAGGTGTACCTCAGATACAGGTGATACCACAGGTACCATTAGCACCTCAGGAACCACAGGAACCTCAAGAACCTCTAGTTTCTCCTATCATTGATGGCTTAGTACAAGATGTGAGAGAATTACATGTAGGGATGACTGTAATTACTGGACGCTTGAATCAAGTGACTATGATGTTACAACAGTTCTTGGCTATGATGGCACAGTTATGTACGAGTGCTATCATGAGTCAGGAACCACCTTCCACTCAGGATAGAGTAGGTGGCAGGGGTCCCAATGGTTTAGGGGATGGATCAAGTGCTGCTAGAGATGGATCAGGTTCCCTGACAGGGTCTTGAGATAGATACGAGCTTGATATCCTAATATTGCATTGATGTATCATGTGAAGTTTTGATCAGGACTGATGTATGGATCATTTTGTTGATGTATCTTTGATATACTGATTTGTTATAGACATTTTATGATGGAAATTTATCTATGATGCTCTGTGATTAATTTCCCTTGGATTTTAATTTGATGTTGATGTGAGATTTACTTTATATGCATATCTATATGATGTCTATGACGCACTTCTTTTTATGTATGCTATGGATGCAATGTCTTAGATTATGACATAGATATATGGATGCAAATGATATTTATGTAACTATTTCTATATGATTTTGATTTTATCTTGATGTATGGTTTATGCAATGCAATGATATGTATGCAATACTTAGTGTAATGGTAAAATGAATGCATCTATCTTTTTGGGATTTTAATGTATGCAACTTAATTTATGAAATGTAATTCTAAAAGATGAATGATAAATGAAAAATGATTAATGTATCTTTTCTTTTGTTTTTCTCAAGATATGTATAAATAATGATTAATGATTAATGCTATGAATGAATGAAAAAGATAATCTCACATAATTGATTTGAAACCATGGAATTTGATGTAACCCCCAAAAAATGTTGAACCCCCTTGTACTTGGAAAAAATTACTCTAAATAATGCAACTAATCTAACATAAATATGCAATACAATGCAACTAATGGTCACTAGTTTTTTTGTGAAAGAACTGCAAAAGAGATATATTTTCATCATTAAGCATTGTGGAACTAGGAGTTGATACAATCCTTACTGGTGCCACTATGACCATAGGAATATGAATATGACTTTCATCTCATTTGGTAACCTCTTTAGGAACCTGGTACAACCCTCACTAGTTGAATGACCAACTATGGGAGTATGAATACCGGTTTCAACAGATTCAATGTTGCAAGTGGATTTTGGTTTTAAGATATTGAAGATCTAAATAGCCAAGGTATCCTTTTGTGTAAACAAACAAAGTTTAATCCTCCTTCCTATATGACTATCCTCGATGGTTCTTTGATGACCATGTCCTTAGACAAATTCACACAAGTTAAAGAATCTCCCTCAAAACAATCACGCAAATCCAAGAAAACATCATGTCTTCATCAATGTCAATATGGTCGAAACATTATCGATTAGCTAAAAAGAAATGACTCAAAAAAAGTCAATGAAAAAAACTCATCAAAAATTTCAAGTGTATCGCAATGTACTAAGATTTTCAAAAAGAATTCCAAACATTCTGATCATTTAGGGTGTTATCAATTTTTAATCTTGATAAAATAAGTCAATGAAACTCAAGGATCATGTTGTAGGATCAAACTGTTTAGGGTTGAACAATGATATCCATCAAAGGTTCCAAAATATCTCTCCTTTGAATTATGAAAATCTACTTCTATCATGTGACCAAGATGTTGCACTTTTGAATCTATTTGGTACCAAAATCCATGATGTTTTCCCCCAAGTGATAAATGTGATCAATGTGAAACATAGGGAAAAAGAATCCTAGAATGCAACAATGTAGCTGAAAGGCTTTACTATGACTATGCACAAATGTTGGATTCAATGAGGATATACAAGATGAGATGGTGAAATGCAATATGTACAAATGCAACTAGGAAAGACCTAAGGGACAAAAGGTGCCTGTTGCTAGGTTTTCACCTTTTGGGATTATTGTTCTTTTTTCTCTTTTTTGCTTTTTTTTTTTTTTTTCTACCAAGGCACCTATTGCTAGGTTTTCACCAAGGCACTTTTCTCTTTTTCTCTTTTTTTTTTTGGATTTTTACCTCTTCTCATGTACAAAGAAGATGATAACTCATTGGATACTCTCATCTGATACTCTTTCATCTGATTCTCTTTGATCTGATTAAGTATGAAACCTCTTTAAATGGATGTTGTTAATGGGTTATTGCAACTCATCCCCTTCACAATCAACTAGTTTGTATGTTCCCGTTCCAAAAAAAGAAACAAATACAAAAGGAACAAGCCAATTTTCTTCCCATTTTCCTTTATTTTCTCTATTTGCCTAATTTTTAGGATTTTCTCTTAACACTAAGTCTCCCACTTGAAAGGCTCTTGGTTTGATGTGTTTGTTGTAGTTTTTTTAAATTTGATTCTGATACACTTTCAAATGATCATATCCTTGTGTTTGATGTTCCTCCAACAATTCCAATTGTTGAAGTCAGGAAACCCTATAATCCTCATCCGTGATTAATCTATATAGTGACACTCTTAGGGATGGTATTTAAACTTCTAAGGGTAGAACAACTTCGTCCCCATAAACCAATGAAAATGGTGTAGCTCCTGTTGGTGTACAGATGCTAGTTCTATAGGCCCACAATGTCAGGTTTATTTGAATATACCAATCTCTTCCTGACTTATCAACTGATCTCTTCAATATTTTGAGGATGTTCTTATTTGTAGCCTCGGCTTGTCCATTACCTTGAGGATAGTAAATGGAGGAAGAATGGTGAATAATGTAAAATGTTTCACAAATTTCATCCACATCTTTATTCTTGAATTATTTTCCATTGTCCATAATGATGGCATGAGGAATACCATATTGAAAAATTATTTGATTAAGGATAAACATGGAAATCTGCTTCCCTGTAGCAGTTGTCAAAGGAACGACCTCTACCCACTTAGTGAAATATTCTATTGTTGTGAGGATATATTTATGTCCATTAGAAGATGGTGGGTAAATTATGCCAATTAGATCAAAAACCCATTGATAAAATGACCATGATGTAACAAAAGGATGTAATTCTTGCGCAGGTGTGTGGATCATGTCTCCATGATATTGGCATTTAACACAAACTTTCACAAATTGACAAGCATATTTTTCCAAAAATACCCCATGCGAAGGATTTTATTTGCTAAATTTAATCCACTAGAATGCGACCCACAAATCCCCTTGTGGAAATCTCTTAAATCTAACCTCGATTCCTCTTCCTCTAGACATCTAAGGAGCATTCCATCAAGACCCTTACGATACAATGTGTTTGATAGGATGGTATAATGAGCTGATTGTCTTATGAAATGTCATTTTTGGGATTGGGTTTGATCCAAGGTAAGGTTTGGTTTTTAAGATAAGTATAAATTGGTCGATACCAAGGTGGGTCATGTCCATTAATAAGGGAAATTATTTGAGTATCGAGTAAGTCAAATGCCATTTTTTCCAACTCTTCCACCAAGAATTCATACCTTGCATTCTGATCAGGCATTTGGAGTAATGAAGCTAAAGTAGCCAGTGCATTGGCTGCTATATTTTTGTCCCTTGGAATTTGCTCAAAGGTAATCAAAGAAAAATAATTTTTCCAATCATCCACCATCCTTTTATATGACATCAATATTTCATCTTTGGTATTGTATTCATCATTGATTTGGTTCATAACTAATTGAGAGTCTCCATAAAATTGCAATTCCATGACATTCCACTCCAAAGCCATTTTGAGATATATGACCAAAGCTTCATATTCAGCAATATTATTTGTATAAGGAAACAATAGTTTGTAAGATTTTGGAATTGTGCAACCTTGAGGTGTTATCAAAAGAATTCCTACCCCTGAACCACTTTGAGTATAGGATCCATCGAAATATAAAGTCCATGTCTTTGCTTCCACATTAACAATCTCTGAATCAGGAAATTACACTTTAATTGGATGTGTAGACTCTAAAGGATGTTTGGCCAACTGATTAGCAATGACTTGTCCTTTGATTTCTTTCCTATCCACTTACTCAATGTCAAACTCACTAAGTACCATCACCCACTTTTCAATTCTTCCTGTTAGGGATGTTTTACTAAGTAGATACTTCAAAGGATCAATTTTGGCAATTAAATTCACTTTATGCATCAACATGTAATTTCTAAGCTTTTGAGAGGCAAACACCATAGCTAGGAAAGCCCTTTCCATGAAGCTATAGTTCAATTCATACTTTATCAATGTTCTACTCAAGCAATAAATGGCTCTTTCTTTTCCTTCACTGTCTTCTTGTGCCAATAGGACCCCTAAATATTTCTCCATTGCTGATATGTAAAGTAACAAAGGTTATCCTTTAATAGGTGACATTAAGATGGGTGGACTCACCAAATATATTTTTAACAATGTGAAAGCTTTGTCACACTCTTCATCCCATGTAAAAATAGTGTCTTTATGTAGCAACCTTGTAAATGAATGACATTTTTCCTCCAATTGGGAGATGAAGCTCCTTATAGATTGAAGTCTTCCTTGAAGAGACCTCATTTGGCTAATATTATTAGGAATTTCCATTTCCATTATTGCTTGTACTTTCTCAGGACCTACTTCAATACCTTTTGCAGAAACAATGTAACCTAAGAGTTTTCTGGATTGTACCCCAAAAGCACACTTCTTTGGATTGAGTCTCACTTTGAATTGTTATAGCCTTGTGAAAATATTGTCTAATATTGGTAAGTGATCCTTTCTTTCATGTGATTTTTCTAGAATATCATCCACATAGTCTTCTAAAAAGGTATGCATCATATCGTGGAAGATGGTAGTCATTGCTCTTTGGTAAGTTGCTCTAGCATTTTTTATACCGAAGGGCATTACATTCCAACAAAAGGTTCCCCATGGGCATGTAAAAGTTGTCTTTTCTTGATCTTTGGGTGCAATTTGGATTTGATTGTATCCACTAAATCCATCCATCAAAGAAATCATAGAATGACCCATTGTTAAGTCCACTATAGTATCAATGCTAAGTAGTGGAAAATCATCTTTTGGGCAAGCAATATTGAGATCTCTAAATTCTGTGCAAACTGTAATATATTTTTCATGTTTTGTGACTGGTAAAATGTTGGATATCCATTCTGCATATGCATATAGTGTTGGAAACAATTGTTTAATTGTGTGTTGTCCTTTATGTTATACAAATGTCATATCAGTCATCAGACAGAGTCTACCGAGTTCAGAATGTCATATCAGTCATTAGACAGAGTCTACCAAGCTAAGAATGTTCAGCAAAGCAGTTTACCGAGTCTACCGAGTTCAGAAGGTAAGAGAAGCAATTTACAGAGTCTACCGAGCACTCCAGAATACTATATCAAGAAGTTAGTTACTACCGGGCTCTCT
>JAGRRI010010420.1:0-10552 GCA_018584345.1 Thuja plicata
ATAAGATTTTTATTTTTATTTTTTTTTCTTTTAAATTAAATAAGGCTCAAACCTTAGGAAATATTGAATTGATTATGATTTGATCAAGAAAATTGATATAATTGATATTTAAAAATATTGATTCAGGGATTTGATAAATTGAGAAATGGGGCCCAAAGTCTAGGCGACCATTTTAGGGTGCAGACAACATGCACAATAACTAATAAGATATTAACAGTAACAATAACTAATTTTGACTTCACACGCTCAGAAAATAAATTTGAGTTCATAAGGCTTGGAAAAAATAACAATGGTCATCCAGATCCATATTATTATTTAATGACAAAATTTTCTAAAGGAAGATAATTTTTTAATCTTTTCTATTAATATTAGGTTCGACAATTGTTTGCTCATTCAAAAAGTTAGCATTCATGAGGCCCAAAGAAGAAAACAATGATCCTTACGTTACATTAGATATATCCATTTCCAGAAAGGTAGATTGGTGCTTTAATCTTGGGTTTCTTCAGTTGAAGGAAGCATGAATCATAGACCTCAGGCTGTTATGTCCGTAAGTTATTCCATCTGCTGTTTGAGTTGAGCACTCAATAGACTTGATGACAATAATGATTTTCACGTACACTTGGATGAAACATTTATGGTAATCATAATTGAATTTGAAATGACAAGACTCAGAACTCAAAAATTAATGCATACCTTTCAGACTCTTGAGTTCAAGCCCAGATGCTAAGGAATTCACTAACGGTGGATGCACAACAGTTCTTAGAGACAATCTTGTTACTAAGGGATTACATCAAATTGCAATTAAGAAACATGTGCCTTTTGGATCGTAAAAAAAATAAAAATCTTAATCATCTCACATCTGACTATGCAGCACAAGGTTTATCCTACAGTAGAATAGATTTAAGTCATAGAATGAATGTACATTAAAACCACCTCTTCATAAGTTAATAAGTTGGAACCTTACTGGTATTTCATGTCATGATAGCCCTAGATGTCATAGAGCCACAAATAGATGAAAACTTTTAGGGCAGTCACCTATTGCAGAATGTAATACCAGTTTGGAAACAAATTGAGTATTTTAAAGAGTACAAAATGAAAATAGTAGGACTGGTGGGAGAAGCAGATAAATTGTTTACCATAATAATTTAATACTGAATTTAACACTTTTGTGCCTTATACATGTATGCAGCACATGATTTCAGAACTACTTTTGCAAATTAGGTTATTTCACATATTTTGAGCTACTTGATAGCACATTTTGCTATGATTACAAATGGTCTCAATTCTAAAGAGATGAAAGTTGCCCTATCCAAAAATGTTGTTTCAATCACAGAAAATACCTCATCCATATCCATATTTTGTGAATTTAATAAAAATCAAGTCCACCTTAGTTGGAATAAAAATCTATAAAAATCCTCAAAATCATCATTCTGGCCATCTACTTTCCTTATTTAATATTTTTCTTCCATCCCAACAAAAAAGATATCAGGTATGCTTTCATCCATTTTCTAAAATCTATGTCATAGTTATCAATGAGGTATGTTGACCTTTTAAATCTTTATCAGAGAAGCTTGAAATAGAACACCCTCTATAAATTAACACACACTAGTTGATAGTTTTGTAGGATTTCCCTCGGTAACACAAATATTAGTGTTGCATTGACAGCCCCGGGGAAACCCCATTTTCTTTTCTCCACATTTTTTTTCATGATCATGTTGCTTTTCACACCTAGGTCTGTTGAGGATAAGAAGGCATGATTTTACTCTTCTATTTCTTAAACATAAGCATTTCAGTAATGTTTACATATGGAATTAACATATTTATTGTTGTTGTGTCAAATTAGGTTTATATAGTCTACATGGGCTCTAATCCCCCAAAAGGTGGCGCACATTCCCTAGAGTAAGCTTCTTTTGTGTACCTTAGAATGCTTAAATCTGTACATGGAAGGTTATTATAATCTACTTTTGTGTTTAGCTCGGTCTAACAAATTTAGCTAAAAAATAGTGTTTGGAGTGATTTTGTATTAAATGTGTAGCATAAAATGTGTGAGATGATATAGTTGTAATGTCGGGAACAATGACGAGGCAACTAATGAATCTCTCAAGGTTAGTTATTGGAAGAGTTTTCATGGGTTTGCAACTATGCTTTCTTCATCTGATGCCACAAAACTCAGAGGTAAACTAATTTCAAGAGACATTGGAATGGAATGCAGGGAGAGAATTATATTAGAGCTATAAGAGACATTAGAAGGGAATACAGGGAGACATGCTTACTTGTGAGCCCTCACCGTGCCCTCACTTCTTCTGCCCTCCGTGGTCTGATGACTACTGGCACGCGTAAGGAAACCCTCACTTCTTCTGCCCTCTGTGGTGTCACTTCTTACGCCCTTCATGCCCTTCTTGGTCTCTGATTGAAACATAATGAACATATATCTTTTTTTTAAGTAATGCCCATGTTCATCAGAATTATGACCAACATGGGTGTTGGTCAGAATTTCGATGAACACGGGCATTACTTTAAAAAAATCAAAATTTTCCTTCTATAATTTGATCGAGAAAAATAAATATAATGCCTCATCAAAAATTTAGGTCGAAAATAGGGGTGAAATGTACTAGTGAGTGTTACATTCATTCTCATGATAGATGGGTTCTTGTGAACCCCTAGTCATGAATCATGGGTCAATGTGTTTGACTCAAAAACTAAACAGTTGAATCCTGATAGAAATATCACAATTTGACTTGTTATGGAAAATATATCCTACTTATTAAAAGAATACAAACTTCAAGACCTCAACGTGCCTAGAAGTGAACCTAGAATCCCAAAACCCTGAGGAATTCAAGGAAAACCGTGAAAAACACAAAATCATGAGATTCCAAAGGACCAACCAAAAACAAAATAAATCCAAACCAAACAAACAGAAAGGAAAAGAGGCGACCTAAATTTTCATAGGAAAAAATGTAGGGATGAGTACACAAGGCATAATAGGTCCTTACTAGGATTAGGATGATTTGTCAATATAATGACATCATTGATTCAAGGATGGAGGAAATTACTTCTGCTAATGAGAAAGAAATAGTCCACATACCACTCAACATTAATGATAGAACATGTAATGAACCAGTGAAAAAAATATAAACCCAACCACTATGTACAGTTTCCAAAACCTCTCATCCTACATTTGTCTCACAATATCAAATCTTAATATTTATGCACATTGATGATCCAAATTTATGCCATAAAATGTTCGGAGAATGAAGAAATAGTACCAGAAACACAACATATCAAAATAAGGATTTCACACATTAAATTATCAAGATTCTTTGGCGCAGGAGATGCAATTGTATATATTGCTAACATAGAAAACATATTTAAGGAATAAAAAGTAAGCATGGTTGAATTACAATATGCGTTAGTTTGGAATGTTGCTTGTTAGTGGAACACAGACAAAATTACTATTCAGGATTGGTTTAACTTTAGAATTTTGATTGAAGCCCATAATAGATAGAAAGATGGGAAGTATCCCATTGTCCCTAATTATAAAGGAATAGTATCCCCAGAAGATCATATTCACACTTCCATAACTACCTATACAAAATATAAGGAATATAACCATTGTCTCTAGATAAAATTGTTCTATTGGACTTTAACACCAATAGTGGAAGCATGGTACATTAATCAAGAAAATAGAGGAGAAAATAGGGAATACAAACAAATGTGGCAATATTTCATTCATACATTCTCCAAATGGGATGAAAACGTACAAATTTGCATTACAATAAGAAAAATCAAGGAGATTATGTTCAAACCAGTATCTGAGAATGTATACTTAAAGCCTAATTCTCCACTCCAAAGTTAGAGAGTATGGAATTTTGTCAAGGATTGGATAAACATACAATTAATAGAAAATAGATGTTATACGATACCTAAAATGAAGTGGAGGCAGATCCAAAGCTATATATCAAGGTAAAGGAAGGAGAAAATGAGCTAGAACAATAGAAAGATTCTAGAAAATTTTATTTCAATCAACCACTCAACTTTTAGGAAGAGAGCATATTAGTTTTAGATAGACCAAAAATGGTTGTGTGTTGATTTTATTATAGTTGTGGTTGGAATCTAGAGTCGACATAGACATCACAAAGGTTGTGATTATATTATTATTGTGAGATAATATAATTATATTATTATGTGATAATATAATTATATTATATTATATATAATTATTATTATGTGATAATAATTATTATATTTAACTATTTTATAATTTGATATATTAATATTATATTATATTAATATAATAATTATTAAGAGAGGCGTCCCTTGATGAAAGGGCACCTCTTGTATATATATTATGAGATGTGTGATCTCATTAGATACTATAATTGAATAAATATATACAGATTAATATATTTTAAGATGCTCGAGAAAGAAACGATAGATGTTCATCTTTGGTTGGGAGGGCAATGATTATGCCCATGGTTAAATGAGCCTAAAACTAACATGGTATGGACGACAGATCCATAGTAGACAAATATGCAGAGATTTCATTTATAAAGTATATATGGGTTGAATGGAGAAGAAACTACAGCCCAGCGACATCATCTTTGTTAACTACGAATCTCATACTTTTAGCGATCAAGAGACTAGAGTCCTCTTACAGATCGTGACATTGGTTTTCCTAACATACAACAGAATCATCCAGATTTATCATTTGAGGTAACAGTCAGATTACAGAATAAAGCATTGGATCAAACCATTTGTGTATGAGATATAAGATCTTTAATGAAGAAAATTGTTTCTCCTACTGGCGATATCTTGAAGCTGACACAGATTCTAGCAATGATCTCTTCGGAGGAAGAAAACATTTTTAGCAATAATAGGTGAATCTAAAGGTACTTAAGACATCTAGTCCTCTTATAGCACACAACGGTTATTAGTAACAACTGCCTCATTGTGAGCCTGGTATGAAATGTGTTTCAATAATCATTCATCGCATAGGACTGGATGGTATTTTGAGTTCATTGTTCAATATTAGCTGCAGCCATCTAGGAAGATTGAACTCTGTATTTTGGCAACAAAATACAACTTCAATGCATAGTCTTTTTTTTTTTTTTGAAAGAGATGTACATGTTGTTTTCGGTGGCATGCCATGATGAAATTTTTTTTTGTACTTGATCATAGTTGGTTCCAAATACTTGAATAATCCTGGCCTTCTATTGGTGCGAATTGGTCTGATAAAAGAAGAATCATTGAATGTTAGAGTGGATGTGTATAGTGCCGCAGCTATATTTCCTTGGATGAATTGCTGATAAGAACCTTGAAATCATTAAAGAAGCTAATTCCCTATGAACCTCAGACCTGGACATGGATTGTTTCGATGAAGTCGTTGCTAGGGTAATGTGAAACGGTTATCTACTGTGAGTTCGTGAATTGTAAGATGATGCTTGCAATCTTTTTCATGAGTTATATTCAGAACTATGCAAGGTTCATGTTCATGATCTTATCCAGTGGTATCTTGGCCTGCAGAGTGATGGTCTTAGTCAGAAGCCTATCTTGGAAGAAGAAGGGCAGCTTGAATCTTCTTTATATAGGACTGAGAAAAATCTTTGATGTACCTTAAAGCCTTTTTACACAATATTTTTTGAACAATTGAATGCCCGCATTAATGACTAAAAACCAATAGTTGAGCATGTTGATTCTGCTTGATGCATAGGGGGTTGAAGAGGAGGCCTTGGTTGTTGTGGCATTGGTGGTTACTGCACCGGTTGCAATATATATAGTTGCATAAAGACACAAGGCTAAGTACTTTTATTATTTATGTGGCATATCGCAGACTCCAGATATGATGCTTAATGCTTGCTTGAGCAAATCAATAATGTTGCAAAACGTTTTTCCATAACTGTTTGGGTGCTGGAATACCAAATGTTGGATATGGTACATATTCTAGAAATGATTTTCGGAATATCGGCTGGACCTGTTTGGTTCACCTGGAAGATGACTAAGGAGATGCATAAATAATTTTATTTGTTTATTTCTTAATTTTTTTTGAAGATGACTAAGGAGATGCATAAATAATTTTATTTGTTTATTTCTTAATTTTTTTTGAATACGGTGTGTATGTGTGTATATACACACATTTGTGTATATATACACATTTACACACACACATACATATATATACATATGCACACATTTGTGTATATATACATACATACAAACATATACACACATTTGTGTATATACACATATACACACATACACACATTTACACATCTATCATGTCACGGATCCGATGAGATGTTAAATTTGCTTTTGTAAAATTTGGAATTGGAATTGAAATTCTAATTCCACCTATTTAGGTGGAATATTGATATGCCCATTTGGGGGCAAAATGGGAATTTCGCGATTCCAATTCCATTTTTATTCATGGACCCAAACATGGAATTTGGCATTATCCGAAATTAGATAATGCCAATTCCAGTCTAATTCCAGCCCCAAAACGGGCCCTAAGATTATGTGATCCGGGGTCCATTACCAGCATAGCGGGCTTGACTTCATTAGCTCCTTAATTGTCGAGCATTAAATTATGTGATGTGCTCAACAGTCAATCATGAGTTTGCTGTGAATTGCCAAGAACCATCATACATATAAAGAGATAAGTATTTCATAATGTTCATGAATTTCATATGTAGTCATCAATTCATGCTATAACATTGAGATATTCTTGTATGCTTCTATCATTGGTATTTCCCGTCAAGGTAGTTTAGTTTTATGAACTATTTGTAATCTCTATGAAATAATTTCAAGATGGATCAAGAAGCATAAGAGATTGCATTCAAGAGAGAAATAACTTGATGCTTGCAGTCATGGGACTGAGTTAATGGATGAAAAAGTTTCTTTGAAGAAGAGGAAATAACATTCAGAGGGAGTCTGACAAACCTACAGAAGAAACCTTGGACGAGAAGGTCGGGAGGTTAATGTTAGTAATTGGAGCTTCAGAGGGAGCAGTTAGAGGATCTACTTTATTTTTGAAAGATCTTGGTCATATTGGTTCAAAGAGAGTGGACCACGTCGAGATGGTTTCTCTAATGTCCAAAAGTTAGAGTACTATGACTCATAGGATGAAGTCCCATGTATGTAGACTGGAAGACCTTTATGCTAACACCTAAGTCATGATATTCATGGATAGGTGGATACTTGGTAATCTTGGAATTCATCAAGAGTGATGCAAACTATATATGGTGCAAAAGAACGTTATTTAGATGAGGTACATTATCACTAAAGAAAAAATGACTGATATTCTCACTAAGCCTCTTTCCAAAGTGAAGGTTGTGCATTTTTTACAGACAATCTTGGAGTTGTGGAGAACATAGCTCTTGCGGAGAGGGAGTCTCCACATTAGTGATACCTTGAGATGTATTGTAGTGCATTTTTTCTGAGAAGGAGAAATTTGAGATATTAACCCTTGTAATGCATTCTTCTCTGTGAGAGAGAAGTTTGAGGTGAAAGCCCTTGTTCCACCCTCTGGGAGTAGTCATGGTGGATCCATCCTCTGATATAATTCATGGTGGATTTCATGTGTGTGACACCATTACAACACCATGTGAGAGAGTTCGTGGTGAATTTCTTGTACTTGTGTGTTTACCCTCTTGATGAGCCATGGTAAATATCATTGTGAGGTGACAATCTCAAAATGATGAACACTTATGCATCTTACCATCATTGTGAGGTGAAGATATCACAATGATGGTTGATATCTCGTGAAGCAATATTTATGGATAGCCATAATGGTGGATATCACGTGAGGTGATATCTATGGATAAGATATAATTGTGGATATTACGTGAGGAGATATCTATGTATAAGCCATTATGGTGGATATCACGTGAGGTGATATTTATAGAAAGCCACAATGGTGGATATCACATGAGGTGATATCTGTGGATAATTCATAATGGTTGATATCACATGAGGTCATATCTTTCCACATATGGATGTAGCCATTATGGTCAATCATTACAATAATGAAATGTAATTTGTAAATAAGTATTCCTCCCTAGCTAAGAGGGAGTGTTGAAGGTAGCGTCAGGAGGACGAACCTGAAGGCGTATGATCATTTTGAGTGATGCATTGCATCACTTGAGACAATGGTCGGTTATCTAAATTATCGAGAAGGATTCCTCCCTAGATAAGAGGGAGTGTTGATTTTATTATAGTTGTGGTTGGAATCCATAGGCTGACCTAGACATCACAAAGGTTGTGATTGTATTATTATTGTGAGATAATATAACTATATTATTATGTGATAATTATATTATTAATATAATATGATTATCATGTGATAATAATAATTATATTTAACTATATTATAATTTGATATATTAATATTATATTATATTAATATAATTATTATTAAGAGAGGTGTCCCTTGGTGAAAGGGCATCTCTTGCATAGATATTATGAGATGTGCGATCTCATTAGATACTATAATTGAATAAATATATGTGCAGATTAATATATTTTAGGATTCTCAATGGAGACGATAGATGTTCATCTTTGGTTGGGAGGGCAATGATTATCCCCATGGTTAAATGAGCCTAAAACTAACATTGTGGAGTTCCATTATCCATTTGTGATTGAATAGCTAATAAGCATATCATCTCAAAAGAAAATAATATATTTGAGAAACCCTTCTTTGAAATGGATTTTTTTTTAACTTGTCAACCCAATGTCGTAAACTTAAAATTGGCTACCATGATCGATGCACCATAACATCACTTAAACTGCTACTTAATTGTTGAAAAGAATTTTACAACAAGATAATTATCTATTCTCCTACAATATTTTAATCAACTTAATCAATAAACAAATATTACTATAAAATGAATTATGTATAGATTCATATGCTAACTTAATGATGAATATAATTGAAAATATGGACAATGTGTAAACTAGAAAAAAAACTTTGACGTTAAAATAATCCACTAATGTTGTTTGATGTTACAGGAACATAATAATGCAACTCAAATAGTATTTTCCTTAGCAAATTCTAATAATAGATTTTAAAAAAATTAATTACTTATATAAAGAATAAAATAAATACTAAGGAGATGCACGTCAAGTGGGCCCACCTAAATATAGTTCGTATGAACTTAACAAAAGAAAAGAGCTTGATCAATACTCAATGTGCTCGTGGATGCATCATAGAAGATATAGTCTTGGGTATGCAGTGGCTTCAGGGTATTGGAGAATTCACCCTTAACTTGACTATGATGGAGATGAGATTTGAGTTCTAAGGTAGGAGGTACGTATTGAGGGGAATTACAGAAGGGAGCTTGCAATCTTTTTCTCTTTTTAGAGAGAAGGGCGAGGTGATAGAGGAGGAATATGATATGATTAAAGAGGAGTGTGACACATTTCATGACTCTGAAAGTTTAGAGGTTTATATTTTAGATCGACACGGTAGTGAGGTTCACTTTGTGAATAATGCTTTGTTTGAGGTGGATGCAACATTGTCATATGACAATCCAATTTTTGAGGTTGATGATGATCACTCTCTTGAGATAAGCATTCATTGTATTTGGGATCCTACCAATGCGTCAGGATTCCAGATAGGAATCACAGAGGATTTGTTGGGGGTGTACATGGTAAGGAGTGCATATAGTTTTTCATTTGATCCTCATGTACATGATATTATTTAGATGTACAATTTTGTATCGTCTTAAAATGGAAGCAATTCCATGTTAAGAATGTTTATCCTTCCTTAGGGGATGTTTTTGAACACCATCACATTGTCCTTTCATTTCTGCATCCTCTCCTTCTTTTGTGTCTGTTTAGGACCCTAATTGGGCCTCTCTAGATACCTCCCATCCCAACTAGCATTTTTTACAGGGGTCCTGACCCCCTGGGTCAAGGTCAACCTCGACCTTGACCTGGGCCCCCCTTTCAAATCTGAAAGTCTGTCGGCTGCCGGAGGTCATCAAAAATTCATTTCCCGCTTCTGGGTCAGCTATTTTGGGTTACGAAGTGGAAAATCTTAAATTATTTGTAATATAGGTCCTCTTCTAGGGGCATGGGTTTAATTGGAATTTAATTCTCCTATGTCGGCCTCTCTAGAAGATTGTGCCCTAGTTTCATATAAAAGGAAGCTTTCTCCTCTCATTTTCTCTAACTATCAACTATTGAGCACTAATTCTCTCCAAGTGAAATCAAGCAAGAAGTCATCAAGGAAAAAGTTCAAGCATCCATTGTTCTACATGTTCTCAAGCTTTCAAAGCATTCAAGTTCTTCATTGAAGATCAAGGATTCAATCTTTCAAGCCTTTGAAGGGATTTGGTTCAAGCATTCAAGATTCATCATTCAAAACCCTAGATATAGCCATCATGATGGTGTGATCTTCCTTCAATATCCTTTATGCATCCTCAACACTCATTCATTCTCCCTTCTAGGTGGATTCCAAGCATACAATCATGGAGGTTTATGGTTTCTAATTGAGTCCAAGCTTTCATATTTACATACTTGTTTACATTCAAAATACAATTGCATATCTATTTGA
>JAGRRI010010444.1:0-14479 GCA_018584345.1 Thuja plicata
GTCACTTTAATAAACTTCGGGCATTAAAATAAAATAGTAATTGGATTCGGAATAATACGAGTGATAGCTCGTCGGAAAGCTCTCATCGAGGAGCATCAAATCCAATCACTAAATCTGACATCGCCCATGCCCTGTTGACTTACTAAAAATAGTAAGTACTCCAACAAAACCACAATTCAACTCCGATTTGGCCCAAACTGGAAAGGACAAGGCCAAAACATCTCAGGATCCCTTTGCAATCCATGTTAGCCTCCGGGACCATGCAGACATAGGCTAACTGCAACTCAATCTGGTGATGGCTAAAGTGGGGACATTACAGAAAGAGTAAACATCTGATTCATGCATTCTCACATTCAAAGCTTTGATCCATAGAAAACCAAACTCCCAATCACATTACTTTGATTTCTAACAATTTAAAACAGTATCACCATCCACAGATTTTGCTTTTCAAATGCACCTGTTTTTTTTTTGGTCAAAGATGGTCCAACTAGAACTCATAGAAATGCCCGACGGAAAAATATGAGTTGGGATACAGAGTGCAGATGCTTAAAGGCATTGCAGTCTCATGTCTTTTAGCTTGGTAGATCTTGGGTACCATAATGGGTCAGTTACATGTGCTGTGGGGGTAGGTTGTCCCCGATGTTGTGGGTTGCCTTACAGCTGGTACTGCTCGTTTGACATTATCATTATATCACAACCCTCTAGACATAGCAGGTTTCTAATTCCGAAGGCATTCCTTATTTGCAACATAAGTAATATTCTTTGATGAAAAAACTGTATTATGAGGTTTTGAGCAAATAATATAATCAATTGAAATTTGAAAAAAAATCTGCAAAGAAACCCATTTGTGAATGCAAACTATATTAAGCATTGATAAATATTTTTGAGGGAAGTTGATGCATATAGTTTTGTCACAACAAACAATTACGATGTTACCATTTTGCCTCAGCCATGACAGTGTTAAAGGCAACTACACAAGATGAGCATGATATCATTTTCATGCTATAATTTTCCACCGAACTTGCTCAGTATTGATTCTCTTTTCAAATCTTATTAGTAAACTATGCATAGACTTTTGGAATGATTTTTTCTTTATATTTAAAATATTACACCCTGAACTAACATGAAAATGTAAGAGATTTTAAACAGTTCAACAACATTAATGCAATAAAAATTGGGATAAAATCATAAAACAAACCTAGCATTATTAGGCATTTGATATTAGTGAGGATTTTGGTATGGTGCTCAAGATTTATGATACTGAAGAAATGGAAGGCCTAAAACACTCTCGCTGTCCTATATAGCATGCTGCCAATAGTTTCTAACTTTCTTCCCAAAAAATGTCACCACTGTCCTTGAACAGGAGAAGGATATCCTACTAATGAGCCCACATTAAACAAAACTAATCACCTCAATCCCCTTCATCTGAATGTACTTTGTATATTTCTCGTACTTGATTTTCACCTTTTTTTTCATTATGTGCCATAGCTGCGGTCTCCTGCATCCCCAAGGCCTGGAATAATAAATCTGAAACATACAAAGAATGTGATAAGCGATCTGAATGCTTGATTTAAGTGAGACTCAAAACTGCAAACAATTCAATTGAAGGTCCACCTCATATCAGTTGAAAGTTAAGAACTTAAGAGCAATTCAACAAAGCTAAGCATTAGGCTATGTTGACAAATAAAGAAAACATGAAGAATTGATCAAGAGAATACCCATGTTCATTAACTGTTGGATCGATGGTGCCAGTGTATACATGAAGCCTGGAAAGAACAAAAATAACATTGTAACTGACTATATAAACTCCTTGATTGATCAAAGATAAAATCAGCTAAAATTTTGCAACTTACCCGGGAAATTTCTCACTTAGCTTTTGCAAGGCAGGAGGAGAAGCCACTGCAGAAACCTATTTGCAAAAAAATATATTAATTGGATCCTAAATAGTAGTATCATGTTGGAGCACAGGGCAGACTTGGTGAATTCAAAAACAATTCAGGCATCTAGAATAGAACTACTTTTCCTTGTGAAATAATCAACATAAGCAAGACGCACAAGCTAGCACAAGCTAGGCAGATACCACTCGTATTTTCTTGTGATCGACTCCTCTCTCCTTCAACAGATCAATTGCAGCAACAATTGTCCCTCCTGAAGGAACATTCAAGTCATAAGTGGACAATAATAATTATTATATGTAGAATCAGTCCTAGGATATGCACAAAATTATAAGAAGTAAAACATGTATACTAGCAGAAAAGTTGCAAGCATAGATCAGTCAAAAAAGGAGTGTGTGACAAAAGGACTTTTCAAAATTATGCATACCTGTTGCAAGCATTGGATCAACCACGAGTACAAGAGACTCCTTAGGTAGTTTATCTGGTAGTCTGATACGTAAATAAACATAAACCAAGATAGAATTACTAAACGCACTTGAAAAACATGTGCCTATAGAGAATTAAAAAATAATAATTTAATTCAACTACCAAACAGGAAAAGGGTTTTGGCATGCATTTGCTATCCTAACCGTCCATCATTTTACAAACAGGTTTTCAGAAGAACCAACCACCATTCGCAAACTACCAGCTACAAATAGAAACTGGTACAAACATAAATTATTGGTGAAGTCACAAGCTGCATAAAAATGTCAAGAAACCATCTCCAAAGGTTAAAAACCATTTCTCATATAGTTTATTTACTTTGATCACATGGACAAGCCAGCTCAATGAACTTCCAATGTTTAATGATTGTCTATCTGAAAAGGTTGTCTTACAGCTGAGCTCATTAGCTATTATTAATATGTGATCATCTTTGCAATCTTGTACTTTAAGATAATTTTCACAACAAGCATTCAATTCTCATAGCATCATTTATATCCCAAACCAGTGTTTTCACAAGCATGATAAGGTCTGTATCCAATTGCTTGAACACTCTACGATGTGAAATGGTGATCAACAATGCTTGGCCAGTAAAAGCCCCACATTTGTTGGATCTACAACTCAAGTACATTTCCCAATTGATGTACTAATGTCAAAAGACCTTACTCAAAAAGCATTGATTGCCACATCACCTGCTTCGACTTTTATAGCTCAAGATGGTTCAGCTTCAATTGATGGACCTTACCTCAACCAGGATTGAAATCAGATTTACATGGAATGGAAAAGAAGTCATAAGCCTTTTACAAGACTCTTGCGTTGTGTTAGGAGTTGGTGTCCACATAGGTTAATACTCACGTATTTTATGGGTGTTAGGAATATTACACCATTAGATTTGTTGTGTTAGCTAAAATATTATGTGTGAAGAATAAAATAACTAATAAGTGTCTTTCTATTACGAGTTGTTAAAACCAGAGAAGCAATAATCTGCAAATAATCGCAGTTATACCTGACTAATCACGAATTGTGGAGCCAGCCAATTTCCCTCCTGAAAAAATCTCGAGTCGTGAAAAAAATGTTGACGCAATTTTTCAACTCCTTTTTATGTTTAAATGCATAAAAATCATGTTAAAATCCCTAAAAACGGTGAAAAGATGAAAAAAATCATTGCAAAAACCCGCAGAATCGTAGAAAAACTCAAGAATTACTGAATCCCTTAGAAATAGGGCCAATTCCAAGACGGAATTCAAGTCAGTGCAAAATCGGTGTGGAAACAGTTTGTTAATCTGTCCCTTAGTTTTCTTTTCGATTTTTGGAAAACCCTAAACAGGAGAGGGAAGGAGCAGTGGCGGTCATCAATCAGATTTGAAAGGGCCTCAATCATCCTCAATCGCATAGGGCATGTGAGTTAGTAGGGCATGTGAGATAGTGTCAAAGTAGCTGATGAATTTGCTCTAAATCACAACTTCGATATAACCCAAACTCTCTACACACCCTGCCCTATGGATTCTGATGCAAACAAGTGCATATTTAATATTATACACTAATTTTAAATTTATAAATATTATAAACTATTATATAAGGAGCAAACCCCTATAGTTTATAATTAATATTATGAAGTAGTTTTAAAATTATTACAGACTATTAATATATATTATTAGTTATGGGGTGACCCATTTAGAGCAGTGGTTGAAACACTTCGTTGGTGAGGCTGGCACCAAGATTCAAACCTAAGTTACCGATTCGGGTGCGGATGCGGGTGCGCAATGCGCGAAATTTTATTTGGAGGGGGGTTTGGATGCATTTACACACACACACACACACACACATATATAAAGCAGCAAACATTACCGTTTTTTAAATTATATATCTCAGATTGACAATTAAAAATAAAACAGTGATTATATATTTCAACTAAATTAAAAAAAGGTTAAAACAATGTCGTGATCATATATCTCAGACCGAAAAATAAAAAATAAAACATTTTTGTGATTAAAAAATAAAACAATGCCGTGCAGGAGTTCAGCAAAATCGAACTTGTGATTATCGTGAATGACTTCCGCCACTGGTCTCAGACTTCTTCCTTGGTCTCAGACTTCTGCTGCTGTGTTATCGTGAATGACACAAAAGACATGATTTGACATGTGTTATCTCTCTGTTTTAAGTGAAAAAATGTCAGTTTTGACATTTTCTGCCCCGGACGCTCATTGATATGCCCTGGTGCACTCTGGATGTGCCCAGGAAGCGCATCACAGGGCTGTGGATGCGCTCCATGCACTTCCTGGGCGCATCCAGAGTGCACCAGCTTCCGCACCCGCATCCAAGGCTCAGAGGAGTGAATCAGTAACTAAGATTCAAACCCTAGCCGGGCCATTGTGCTTGCAGGCTTTGTGCCTATGCTAGGTTGTTGTGCTTGCGGGTTTGAATTTGTGGAGTATTTGGCACCTTAAATGGTTGTCGTTTATTGATCAAAAAAAAATATTAATAGTCATATAATAGATTATAAACTTAAAATAATGTACAATTTATAATGTATATATTTAATTTTAATATACAATTAATATATTCAATTTTTAATATATATATATATGATTTTTAATTTTTAATTAATATATTTAATTTTATTATTAACATTTGTCTCCACCTAAAATAGTAGTTACAAGCTACGTATTGCCAAAACCAGTGGCTTGCTAATCTTTTACTTCAATCAAACAAATGTCTTTTGTTGAATTCTACCCCATATAAAGGACTGACCAATTCCCATTATGGAATATAAAGCATTGCAATTGTGGAATATGATTTGATAAGATTTCTCAAATATCGAACTACCCTTACAAAACTCCTTGCCTATATCACAATGAAAGTCTTGGATCACTTCAAAATGGCTTCCACTTTTACTAAAATACTAACAGTAGCTAGATCGCTGCCTGATAAATTTTCATCTTCGTTACTTCATAGACTTAGCTAATATTCGATCTCAGACTTAGACAGCTATTAGGTGATCATAGACTTAGCTAATATTTGATCTCAGACTTAGACAACTATTTGGTGATTGCCCTCTTAAAAAGTCTAATAGATGTTGATCTCAGTTACTTTATAGACAGCTAATATTTGACCTCAGACTTAGACAACTATTTGGTATTTGCCCTCTTAAAAAATTTGATAAATGTTGATCTCAGTTACTTCATAGACTTAGCTAATATTTGATCCGACTTAGATAACTTTTTAGTGCCTTCCTCTTAAACTGTTAACTGAATATTTGCCTATGTCATCAGTAATATGAATATAAACAACACAAATCTATTTTCTATAATTCATGGGTTAAAACTTAAAATCAATTTCATTTTCTGTCTATATCTCTATGCTATGGAAATGCCCTTTAAGTTAAAAAAGGGTCTCTTTTTTTTACAATTTTTTACATTTTTTTGAAAATCCGATTTTTTCCTGATAATAATGTCAAAAGCAACGGTGATGACATTTTGATGCTTAGTGCATATGTTGACGATCTTGCCATCATTAAGCAGTAGGGGCCCACGCTTTTCAACAAGTGAAAACAGATCTGTGTCCAGCTTTTGACATGAGTATTTTACACCCCCTACAATGTTGCCTGGTTGTTGACTTCTAGCAACATGACCATCTCATTTTCATGGTTGAAGTGAAGTATGCCAAGAATCTACTGAGAGGCTTAGGATGGTAGATTGCAATCCCTCTTATACACCTATGGAGGTCAATTTGAAGTTGTCAACGTATGATGATTCATCCCCAACACATGGATCTCTCAGCAAACAAGGTGGGCAGCCTGATCTATCTTCCGTCTACTCAACTAGATCTCTACCTTAATGTTTGTCAACTATTGTTCTTGATTTTTCACAAAACTGAAGCTCACTCATTCAACACCAACAATGCACATTTTGTGATACGCAAAAAATACTCTTGACTTTGGCAAAATCTATTAGGGGACAACAGATTTTGGATTGACAAGATATAAAAAGTATGATCCGAAACGTTGATTCTACACAGTTTTATCTAAAGCATCATACTCTATTCTTAAGGACAATGGAAACATCATTATTCTAATGGATACCCTTCATGGGGGGGAATTTATCTCAAACTGAAGCTTCATGAGAAGTCGAGGATAAAAGTTTCAAAGAAGATTGATGATTTAGCATTTGAAAAAAGATGCCAAGATTCTCAAGTTCTTTCAGCCAACCCCCCTTTTTATAGACCTAATTATGCACTATTTCTTCCTCTTCCTGATGATGGAACGAGGAGTGTTATCTAAGACATTGATTCAAAAAAATCTATGCAGTTTTACCAAAAGCACCATAATCTATTCTTATCAACTATGAAAATATAATGATTCTAAAAGATGTATAGACTTTGACCAAGAAGGATCGTCGGATAATAAGCTGTCTACTACTAGGTACATCTTTTCCTTGGGTTCAAAAGTTGTTTTGTGGCAGAATAAATTTTAGCACGTTATGGCTTTATTTTCCATTGGAGCAAAATTAAAAGCAATTGTAAATACTAGTTGTAAAGCAATTTAATTACATCAAATTTAGGCTGATTTCCAACTCCCTCGGTGATAATCAACACATTGGAGTTCGGTGAAGAATCCAGCTTCTCATTCTTGCACTAAACAAATTGAGATTCATCATCACTACATTTGGCAACAAATTGATCTTGAAGACATTTCTATTCATTGCTGTGCATCTCAACAGCAATCTGCTGACCTAGCGACTAAACCTCTTGCTCCTGTTTTCTTTGTCAAATTTCAAGACAAACTTGGGGTTGTTTCTAGTCTAGTCATTACAGGGGAATACTAAATTAAAATTGTGTACACTTACATAAACATGCTAATAATACATTTCATTATAATTTTTATCTAATATTTGTAGCTTGGGCTCCTAGAGTATAATTATAAAATAATCTGTCCTACAAACATCATGCAATGCCTCATTCCTTTCTCATTCTCATTTCTTCATTCACAAACCATAACAACACCATGATCATTCAGTGAGGTGATCCACGAGAAATTTGCTTGAGTTCTTTGGTAAGATGACATTACTATCAGCAAACCTCCATGGCTTACCTCACTTAATGACCAATGACACTTGATGTTCATTGCACCTCTCATTAAGAATTCAGCTCACTTCTTTGCAGTGCCACAAGCTTTCATACCTCATCACCAGACCTCAAATCAAGAAGTTAGTATAAATACTCCTACTCTCTAACATGGAATAAACACATACATATTAAGAGTATAATCACATTTTGAAAGACTCCCTGGACTTAATTAAACATAGCATGCCAAATATTGAAAAGGATGGTAATATTCGAACTAAAATACCATTTTTTGAGTAGGATACACTAAGGAACCTACATGGGACCATGAGCCAACAAAGAACTTATTTTACACAAGAGAACATTACATTTGTCTGCCTTGTGAATATTAGGAATTTTGAGCTACATGTTACATACAAATATGCTAGAGGAGAAACTATATATGAAAGAACCTCAGCTGCATATGGTGCATTTCTTTAGGAACTTCACATGTAAAACACACAAGCCTTGAAACATCTATCTAGCAATATTAAAGAAAAAAATTGCATATATAAAAATAAAATATAATATTATAAAAAATTTATTTAGTTCAATAAATGGTCAAAAGGCATGAAGTGCAGACTTGTGACTCCCTCAAACATGAGATATAAAAGGGAGAAGCGTTTTTTAGAAAGGGGATATGGAGGAAGAAAAAAAAAGAATAGAGCATGTGAATCAAGAAAGAGTTAATGGAATAAAACAAGGAATGACAAGAGAATAAGGAAGTGACTTCTCCAAAAGGCAAAAATTATTAAGGGTTGTGCTCTCTTAAAGGGTGATAATTGTGAAAGGTTGTGACTCTTTCAAAGGGTTCAAGAGTTGACATCTATCTAGCAATCAGTTATATGTATTCATATATATTAAAGAAGAAAATTGCATACCCTAATATAATTGATCCAGAAAACAGTATGTAAACTGCATGAAGGAAGCTAATGACATATGGAAAAAATTGAATGCTAATGAAATCTAACTATGTGTTCAATAGCAATGAGCAATATGATCAAGCAATAATTACAGGTCAAATGTTAACCTACTTGTTCAAGTACAAGTGTGGCTGAAGAGTTTCCTCATCTCTACTAAACCCTGCACAGCCAAAGAACAATTACATGAATAGGTTTGATAAAAAATGGAGGAAAGTCCAACGTAAAATTTAACATATGGTAAAATTGAGCTTCTTATGGACACTGCTTAGAAATGGAAAAACCCGTATTTGAACCTAGCCTCAATTATCTGTTATCATAAAGAAAAAAAAATTTATGACCACAGAGATGAAATATTGTATGCTGTTTACGACAACTTGCATAGATTGCAAATATAATAAATACATCATTGATTTTCTAGCCAGCAGCCATGCCAAATATATGAAAAATTAAAAGATGCCCAATGAAGTTTGATTTTTATGCATAAATTATAGAGCTTGTGAAAGAATGAAACAAAAATACTTAATCAATGGATCAAAAATTTAATCATATAAAAATGGTTTTTGATTTATGATATAGCCTCTGTGCAGACATTGCATGTGTTCTACACCTTATGTAAATGGACCTAATTTCAAATAATGGAAAGACTTCTAAACATACCAATGTGATATGTTTTTGTTGCAGGCAAAACGGACGTAGCATACTCTGCCAATACAAGACCAGCCCTCAAAATTGGTATGATCTGCCATCAACCAAGCAAGCATTTTTTAGCAAGATGCATCTTTAAACTAGGATAAGATTTAACTTGGTCTAAGTTCTCTGAAAACATCCATATTTCTTTAGAGAAAAATTCGGTCCTTTTTATGGTAATAGCATACTACAACCTAAAATAATGCTTAATCATGTAAAGCTTGGCATTATCTACTCTATGGAAGTTTTACAACAACTAGCTTGGCGATAAATTGGTTAGTGCTTTGGAATAGTACAAACAATTCCTTTAATAAGTCCCAACTTCCATCCACTGATTTTGTTTTCCAATTCCAGACAAAGGATCAATTATTTATACTTGATGCATCTTTGCACATAGTCCAGGCTATTACACAAATGCAGAGTTGCCGGAAACTCCTCTGTCCCTCCTTGGGCACGTGTATCCCCGTGTCCAATTTGGAAACGTATCCGAAACGGCCTGGATACACGTCGAATATTGTACCCATGTGTGCCTTAAAAAACTTGATTATCCAACCGTGCTGAATACTATGTGATTTGATTTATTTTAAGATTTGACGTACATCTTCCCAAATTTAATTTACAAAATCTTCATTAATGCAATTTTTAAAAAAAAATTGGTATAAACAAAACCTGCACCGAATGAGAAAGACATGAAATGTTTTTATATTTCAGTGACCCATTTTTTGGGGTTATCTTTGAATGCAACTCTACTATTTTTGCATATTCTAAATTGTTAAATTGACTTACAAATATTTATGTAGCATTTATGTGTCTATATTGCTTTTAAAGTAATGAAAATCTCCTCTAATAACTTAGAAAATTGTGTTAAATATGTGTGCACGTGTTTTTTATTAACACCGTATCCATATTGGGGGTCTTAAAAAATGGCTGTATCTGTACCCGATAAATTCAAAATTGACATAGGATCTCCTTTATGGAGACATACCACAAGAATGTCACGGGTTTCAGGAGGTGGGTCATGCATTTGGAAGTGTAATGTATGTGATAGTAAGCCATTCAATAGCTCATATTCTCGAGTTAAACTTCATTTTATGGGCCATTCTGGTAAAGGAATAGGACTATGCAAAGGCAAAGGTCTTAATGGGATGTCTAATGCACAAATAGCAGCATATGTAAAAGAACAAGATGCTGATAAATTGGTTAGAAGATCAAAACAAACATCTTATAGTGATCCATCCGGAAAGAACAAAATGCAATTACCCACTGAACCAGTTGTATCTTCCAAAGATCTATTGTTGCAAGTACCTGTACCGGAAGTGGAAGAGGAAGAAGTAGAAATTATCACCCGCAAAAGAGGACCATTAGCAACAACATTTAAAATGGAGACAAGAGAGCTTGCTAATCAAGCCATTGCATGTTGCCTCTATGCCAATGGTCTTCCATTCAACTTGGTTAGATCCAGTGGGACCATGAAAAATCTTTCATTTTCCTCAATGTTCCTCATAAAGATTCTTTCAAAGTCAAAAAGTTGTAACTTTTCGCTATTTCTCATAGTCACATCAGAAGGCATTCCGAAATAGTGATAGGCGCTATTTCGCTATCAGCAAAAGTTGATGTATCCGAAATAGCGGTGAGTGCTATTTCGCTATTGAATAAAAGGTGAGTTTGCAATTTGGCGAAAGGATGGGATTTCGCATTTCAAAGTTCCTAGGTAGTACGAAATGACGACACATTAATTATATCAGTCAGACAAGGTGGTAGATAGTAAAGAAAGTCATTTCGCATGAGGGCATTGTCATTTCGAAGTAGGAGCTGTTAATGTGAGCATCACTGCAAGACAAAATTCTGAAAATATTTCAAGCAAGTTGGTTTATTGGTGCACGGAGGGTTGCAAGACAGTTGTTGAAGCTGCGGATAATCAATGAGTTGAATTTTCTCTTTGTCCCATTTTGATTTATTTTAAAATGTAGTCATGCCTAGAAAGAAGAAGGAAATGATTGTAGGAGACAAAATCATCCATCCTCCACAACACACCCTACTTAAGTGTTGTCGCAGTCTCAAGACGTTGGGTCCAAGAGTATGTTTGGTGATAGTAAGAGGCTTGATGGTGATGCTCATATACCTATGCATGGTAGGGCATTGTTTTGGTCTTTCTATTCCAAAAGGGACGAGAAGATTACAGTTTGTAACCCTTGGCGTTTGGACATAGCTAAGCTCATAATGCCCAATGTGTTTGTGGATACTGAGCTAATTGATGCTTTGGTGAAGAATTATAGGTTTGAAACCAGAATTGTAAGAAAGGCTGGTGGCACCCCTCTATTATGTATAAATAAACAAATGATTCAAGAATGTTTTGGGCTTAATATTCAGGTGATTTCTAGAATTGACAGGGACGGTTTCCACACAGAATATGAACACCTGATTAAAAAATATTGGTTCAAGAGAAGTTTCCTTCTTTACGAGTAGGGAGGACTGGAATCAAGTAGCCAAGGCGCAGGGTAAAGCCCCCTTTCCCACAACCAACTTCATGTGATTTTTTCAAAGAACCTATTGGGCTTGAGGACAGGAATTGGGTGAAGACCACAAGGATAAAATGCGAGTGGATATGATGTACTTGTGCAGGAGAACCCAGAATGCCCATTTGTCTCATGAATATGACATAGCTGTGGAATTGGAAAGAATAAGACAGTTTTATTATAGTGCTTATCATATATCTGCAGTCATGGAACAATTGAATCAGTACCAAAAATAAAACTGAAATTAAGATCTGAACCTTGCAGAAAGTTTGGAGTAAATAGAGTCTTATCATGTTTGTAATATAGACTATCCTTAGGGATTGGTTGCAAAGAAAACATGAGATTAAGGAGGGATGGTCCAACTGTCTCCCTGTGATGAAAGATGTAGAGGGAATGATAGTTCTCCAACAAGGCTTAGGATGCTGCCTAAACTGAACCTTAAACTTAAGTAGAGAGCAGGGTAAGTTTGAACAACCTAGAGTAATAGGAATGTGTTCTCAAGGCCTTGGTTGGTTAAACAATGTAATTTCCATTAGGACTGCAAGTCCTTAAGGTCATGGAGACCTAACGAGAGGAATCAAAGGATTCTTATACGAGTTTGGTGGTAACAATGACAGCACGAAGTACAGTGCTTGTGCCTATAAAACCTTGGCCAAGGTGGTACTATGCAAACCGGTAGTAAATATCAATCACTAGAACTAGTAGGGCAATGTCTAGCTAGGAAGGCCATCCTCATAGATGAAGATGTCTATAAGTATGACTGGCTACGACAGTTGTGGGTTCTACACCAAGTCTCGGATGGCATGAAAGTCTGGATCCCGTCCCTACATCTCTCATGTAGGGTCAGGCCACTTCCATAAGGAAGTTGTGAGGGAGACCATTAAAGGGTTGAGATCGTAAGATCAATGGTTGGGAGGTAAAAACTCTGATGATACTCTTTCCCCCTTGGAAGAGATCAAGAGCTTTTGCAGAAAAGATAACCGAGAACTAATCATCAAGCTTATCAGGTTCTATGGTTTATGTATTGATTAGTTAAATCAGTAAATGATTTCTTTCATTCCAGCATTAATGAAATGGAAAATTCTTAGTTAAATTCTTTTTCATGTGAAGTTAGTTATTCAAAAGACATTATATCTTTCTTTAGATAGTTAACGAACTTTCAGTTATTCATGTTCATGTGAAAAGGTAGTAATTTCTGTTAATTAGAAATTTTAAAAAATAAATAAATCTCATGATTAGTTTGCTATTTAGTTATTTTAATGTTATTGTTTTTTGGTAGATTTTTAGTATGTTACAACAATCAGCCCGAAGCATTCTTCACACTAAGCCCAAGAGCAGACACTCGCCCTCTTGGCCCCAAGCGGTAGGCACCTTGGACATCTAGCATGGGGTGGTCTACCTAGTGGGATGCTTGTATTTGCACCCCCTATCCATGTTTCCTTATTCATCCTCTTTGAGAGCATGAAGGGTTCCAATCAAAAGCTTTCCCTACCAACCAATCTACACTATGGGATCCCTCGGTGAATCATATAAGGTGTCGAGAGCCTGTCCTTTCCAATTAAGCCCAACAGCACAGAGTGAACACTCAGTCATTCGGCCTCTTGGCCCCACCCCAGGGGTTGGCGTACTTAATGGGGGTGTCAATCATGCTGCCTCCTTATCATTTATTTTTTCCTTCACCCTGTAATGGGATGCTTGGTTGGAGTAAAGTAATCATGGGATCCTTGTAATATAATTATGAATGGATGCATTAAGAAAAGGTAGCAAGAATGAGAATATATAATAACAGAAATGTATATATGTATCTATCGATATATCTATGTATGTATGTTTGTATGTATGCATGTATGTATTACTTATTATTTCCAAGTATTTCCAAACACCTTGCAATTATCAAGTCTGCTGGCTTCCTCTCTTTATTAATTCTGAAATCAGTTATGAGGTTTGATGCTCCCAGAGTTCCCAGAATGGATTGCTTGAACTCCTTGATGGTTCAAGGATAGAATGATTAATACAGACTGAGTGGATTGAGGGAAGAATTGATTGCTGGTCTGTTTGTTTGATTCCTGATTGATGTTTGACAGATGATTGAATAATTTCCTATGATTTGATGATTTGATATATCAGTTAATGATGATTGAATGAATGTGAAATTCATAGATTGATTAGTGATGATTGAGTGAGTGCTGATTTGATGTATTGGTGAGTGATGATAGATAAGTGATCCTTGAACGCTTGGAATGATTTCTCCTTTATACTATATTGGTGAAAGGGTCACCACCTTTCATAAGAATTGAGTCACTACTTTTTACTGTTGCCTTTGAGAGTAATATATTATTCCCCAAATTGATCTCTCTTTTTGATCCTCCTCAAATGAAACCTTCTCCCCTTTATATCTTCCAATGTGAGAGAGAAGTCACACCCCTTAATCATGTCTGCCCTTTGCAAGAGTCACATCCTTTCATAATTGCCACCATTTGAAAGAGCACAACCCTTCATAACTTTGTCTTTTGAAGGAGTCGCTTACTTCTTTTCTTCTCCATTAATTCTTTCTTGATCCTCACCTTCCCTTTCTCTTCCTTCTTCCATTTCCTCTCTCCTTTGCAAATGAAGTTCTGTTCTCCTTTTTATATCTCATGTTTAAGGGAGTCGCAACTTTTCATTTCATGCTTCTTGATGACAATTCATTAAACTTGACTAACTTTTAATCATGTTATATTTTTAAAAAAACTTTTATAATTATAATTTTATTTTTATTTTTATTCTTTTATATTTTAATTTTATTATTATTGTTTATCATTAAATTCTATTTCAAAAAGGGGACATTATAAAAATATTGCAAGAAAAATAATCCCTCTGCAAAACATGATACATAGTA
>JAGRRI010010499.1:0-11409 GCA_018584345.1 Thuja plicata
CAGGCTGATATGACTGAGATGAACCTCCACATGCAAAATCAGAACATTCTGAGATCGTATGACCAACTTACTAAAAATAGAAAGTTTCCATAAATAACAGCTCTGCACAAGGTAGCCCTTATTGAAAAGAAAATAGAAATATTTTTGGGTGATGCAAGATTGCCCTTACACCCAGGATGCTACTGCATCAATATCTGTTACAAATATGAAATTGTTAGATAAACAATTGTGATAAAGGTGAAATGTACTTCATGATATTTCAAAATAATTTGAGTTCAAAAAAATTTACCTTTCACTTCTCAAAAATAACATTTGTTGTATTTTGTGTCCCGACTAGCAAAATGAGTTCGACACCATTTAACTATTTTCTTTGAATTCTCTATCATGTTACCTACATAGAAGAAACTTATCAATTTAAAGAAAATGAAAATTGAAGAATGTACTTACACATCAAACACTAAACACCACTTGTACGTTCAAGTTCATGTTGTCAGAGTGCACGCTTCACACATGCTCCTGCTCCATCGTGCTATCCTTTTCCATGTCAACTTTCAAAGAATTTCCAAAGAAACTTAACAGTGTGTCTCGCATGTTGCATGGCTAACCAATTAAAGGATTTAGCAGACTTAAATTGTCTGGCATGATAGTTATAGACACATATGTATAACTAATCATTTTTTAATAAAATTTATAAATTTAAATTATGCATATACTAGAATTGAATTAGATAATGTACTTACCTGCACAACCATCAGACCAAATCCAGTGTTGTGAAGCATTTATCCTGTGATTCGCAAAATGTTCAAAAAACATTTCAAAATAATGAGCCACATAGCTCCTATCATGTACTCTATCATCACTGATATAGAAATGAACCTCCTTGATGATAATGAGTTCATTTCGATCAATACTTTCTACCCCATCCAAATCGAATTGTGCATATCTATAGGTCACTTGCACAAATATTGCAACTTGTTTAGAATGATAATATAGAGCTTGGATCTCTAATTGAGGGGAAAGCGTATAGTTCTCAGAGAAATATACAATTGAAAGAATACAACCAGGTGGAAAACAATATTTGGAATCACGAAATTGTTTATCTTGTCATCATGCACCATGACAATGTTGGACATGTGGATAAATCATAGTTTGAAATTCGTTCATAAACTCAACGTAGGGAAATTCACTCTCCTTCAATGCAAGTTTTTTGGATTCCTCTCCTCTTCTTGCTTGAATGCTTCAAATAGTTCACTTTGTGTTCCATCTATAAAATGTTTTGGATGTTCAACTTTCATATCAGTCTCTTCATCTTTCAGCTTTAGAGTGTCCCTTCTATGGGAAGTAACATAAGAGTTCATGATCCAATATTTAACGAAACGTGTTCTTACATCTTCGGGAATTATGTCTTTTCGAGGAAGTCTACAAATATATACCCAGTTCTTTTCAATGTTAAAATCTAAAATATTTCTCATTCTAATGTATCTTTGAACAATTCTTCTAGATACATTCAGAAATTGCTTTAACTTGTCTTCTATGTGTCAACTTCTTACTGGAAATCATATTCATTAATGCTCTGTAAGTAGCAATTGAATTAGGTCCTTGATCTGTTTTATTAACAAGATTCAATGCATCTTGTAAATTTTCAATTATTGTTTCTTTTACTTGACCTCATGTTCTTTTCTTATTATCAACACCCAACAACTCCAAAACCAAAGTCATTTCTCTTTTCCTAAATAACTTGGCAAACAATTGTACTTTTCCCACCACGGATTTATTCTCAAAATATTCCTTCCACATGTTTTTGAGATGCAATTTAATAGTGCTTTCAAGTACCATGTGTTCAAATGTAATTTGACTGAAAAACAAATCTTCATTCATCTCCATCAAATTTTGCATTGCAGAAACAATATGTGTACCTCGACTACTACCAATTTCATCCCCTACTTGAGTTGTATCTTCTTCAACATCTACCGATTGCTCTTCATTCATTTTATTTCCCATTGCACAAAGCATAGCAAGAAAAATTCACACCTCTTTTGATCTCAAAACACTTCACTTATTAAAATAAAAGTGATTTTTGAATTTGAAAAATTCTAAAAACCACCTTTATTATATGTGGTCGAAAGGGTAGGTTTCTCACGCACCCACTCGCGAGGGTGTCGACTCCTAGGGGAGTTCGGCCGAGTGGGATTCTATTGAATCCAACTCGGTCGAGACCTACTCAGCTGAATTATCTGATGTGGCATGCCACGTGGCATCAAGACCCAAAATAATTTTTGAAATTACAAAAGTTTCAACTTCTACATCTTCTTTCACTAAAAAAAATTCAAAAAAGTAAAAATACCCTTTTGTAGAGCTCAGAATCAGAAGTCAGGATATATAATTTTTATAGTGTTTCGATTACAAAAATTTAATCAAATTTACTAAATACTACAAGTAGGTATATTAAGTTTCAAGAAGACGTTGATTCGAAGAAAAAAAAATTAGTAAATCAAATCAGAAAAATTTAAAAATTATATACAACACTATAGGAGAGAGTCGTCTTCAAGAATATATCTGTGTGTGTGTGTGTGTGTGTGTGTGTGTGTGTGTGTGTGTGTGTGTGTGTGTGTGTTTTATAGGGGAAATGTGGGAGATGAAAACTGTCGATTTTGGGTAAGTTTGACTTTGATTAGTTATAACGAACAAAATATAGATTGAAAATAGTTATTTTTTTCTGCACTACCTATACATGTCATCTAAAATATATTCTAAAATCGGTGGAAAAAATATTTTTTTACTTGTAGTTTTTTGGCAGGAAGTGGACCCTGTGATTTGCAGTATTTTTCAGCAAACAAAAAATAGACTTTAAAAAAAATTTAAAAAAACACATCAATTCTTGACTAATTTATTTTTTATAGATTATAGGCATATATTTCATCCAGTTTTACACATTTCATCAGTTTACATCATCTTCAAATTTTCAACAGAAATATCACTTTTATGCCCTTGAAGTTGAACAGTTTTGGTGTTGTTAGCATTTCCCTTTATAAAAGTGTGACAACTTATTGTGCTTTTACCCATATATTACATAAATTTTCTCTCATATCAATTATTCATAAAACTCTCTCAAAGTGAATCACTATTAATTCATTACCATATGGCATATTAGCTTATTCTTTAAACGGATGGAATATGTAGTGTATATTTTCACAAAAGTACAATGGTAAAGGCATATTAAAGGAATTAAATAATCAATTGTATTATTTTAAAAGATTGGAATAAGTGATGAACTAGATTAAATAAATGTTGAGTTCATTAAATAAGGCTAGACTATAGAGGAAAATGGTAAAATTTTGATGGTGCCTCAAAGGGTAACCCGGGCCCGTCAAGTGTAGGGTGTGTATTAAGGGATGAGCAAGGAAAAATTCAGATGATTGGAGCCAAAAAAACTTCCACTAGGCATAAAATAATGTGGCAGAGAGCTTGGCAACATTTTTTGCGGTGAAAATAGCCAAGAAGTTTGGTGTCAGGAAGTTGCACTTGGAAGGAGACTCGCAGATTATAGTCAATAGGATTGTGAAAGGAGCAATGGGCACTTGACACTTGAACAAATTCATTAGGAGAATAAGAGCTCTCTTGGAATCCTTTGAAGAGTTTAAAATTACACATGTCGTGAGAAAGGATAACAAGGTTGCAAACAAACTCTCAAATATTGGGGTGGCTTTACATGACCAGAACAAAGAGGAGTTGATCAAAGATTTTAGAAGTCTTCAAATTTAAAAGCCAAGTTCAAATTTAAATTTAATTGTGTTCGCAGGTCACCTTTTCGGCTCTATGGATGTGGGTGGGGTCAATACCTTTATGGGAAGCTTGGTATCATAATATTTTGGCGAGGAATGAAAGGGAGGTTTGTGTGATGATTGTGAGCTCACGTCACCGGAGAATGGGGTGATGACATAAGCGAGGGACATAACATTCTGGAAGGGGCCCTCTTTGTTTATTAATTCTTTGCCAAATCTTAAGAAAGCGACAGAGAGTTGGAGGCAGGTGATAGTGACAGAGAGGTAAAATGGAAGCTAATTTTTTGCTTAATTCTTCTAACCAGTTGTCGGGTTTTAGAGGGGAAATATCTTATCATAAGCTGGGAAGTGTGTTTAAAGTTGAGGATGAGAGGTTCATAGCCTGTGTGAGGAAAATATTTGGAAATGAGTTTATGTTGCAGAATATCCGCCCATGCACAAACCTTGACATTTCTTCTCTGTTCTGCGCATGGGTGTTTCAACTGGGGGCTAGCAGAGAGGAGGTGTGAAATTTTGTGTCAAACTGGAGTGGTGTGGGGGTTTTATTCCTTGGTTGGGTAGTGTAAAGCCGGGTGTGGGCATAACGACCGAAAATGGCCCTTGGCGTTTGGTGGAGGGGGCGAGTAGGGAATTTGAGCCGTTCTTGTTTTGGGGGCCGTCAGTGCCAAAATCACAAAGGATTGCAGACACGAGGGTTGGGAGGAGTTTTTGTTGTTTCTGGTCAAGCACGAGGAGGAAACAAAACAACTGGAGGTAGAGCGCGTGAGAAAGATGAAACATACACTAAGGAAGTCGGACCCAAGCTCAAAGCGGAGGAAGGAGAACGCAACCCGACCAAACCAGTCATAGCGAGGGAAAATGGTAAGGTGGACAAGGTCGAAGGAATCTTCATCAACACTGAGACCCGTGAGGAAATTCTCAAGCGCTGGAAGCAATAATCCCATCTTTTAACTTTTTTTGCCTACAACATAGTATATGTAGTATGTAGCTCACTTTTGTCTTGAAGGGCATAGACTTTTTTAAGAAGTATATGATAGGGTAGGTAGGTGTCTGGGGGTACGAGGTTTAGTTGGCAGGACTTAATTGCCATTTTTGGTGAAATATAATGTACAACTGCAAATGTAGATGCTACAAATAGGGGTTTGGAAATCTGCCAGTTACAGTGGCTATAATGTATACTTCAATTTTGAACATTAATAAAATATATCACTTATCAAAAAAAATTGCTAGGAAAATTATTGGATGGGTTAAATTAAACAATTTATTTTATTTGATCAACGATGGAAGGGGATATATGCAAAATGAATTAAGTGATGTTAGAGTATGGTGAAATTTAGGTTTCTACAAGCAATATCAATTATCAATTATCAATTATCAACATTAGGCATCAAAATTCATTTATTGATAGTCTCTATCATCAAAGAAAGTTTAGTTTTTTTATACTCATAATTTATTTGTTGGTGCACCAGTAGGAATTAAATTATCAAACATAATCTCCTCCATTATAATGTCTAGCATTTCTCATCCATATAAGTTTCAATCAAACTCAAACTTCAAAGTTGGGGCCAATAAAGATGGATTTAAAATATCAGTGTAATCGATGATTCTCATGCAAAACACCATTTTTACTCAAACAAGGGAGCATAGAAAGTTAACTAGATTAATAGATCCTCCACATATATTTGCTACAAAAATGCTTAGAACACCAAATTATCATTTTACCTCTCATTAAACCAATTGATACATCTCGAGATGTCCTAGATTATTTGAACATTGTTTATGATTACAATTAGCGTCATACACATCGACTTGATTTTGGTAGGTATATAATACTTAGACACAAGATATGAGATATTATTTGAAATAATGTGATTTACGTTTAGGGTGTGTGATAATGCAAGCAAATAGATAGCATCTCAAAATATAAATCCCAATAAAACATCAATCTTTTCTCTATAATTATATTGTAATAATATAAACAAATGAATGTAGATGATGACTATTATCCAAATGCTAGTTATAGGGAGTATATTTCTTTTTCTAGAAATATCTAGAGCTACATTGTTGCAATGAAGATATAAAAATATGACGAGAACTAGGGATAAATTTACATGAAATTATGTTTAAATTAGAAAAACTGAAATGATACATGATTAATTTCAAGCTTGAATGAATATCTCAATAGTCTAAACAAGGGCACATAAAGACAATAATGTAAGACAAAAAGTACAAAAGTTGCATCCTTAATTATGCATTCTCATGATAATCATTTAACTGTTTGCAAAGACACATATATTAATAAATCTCAAAAGCAAGTGAAAACATCTTAACCTGCCTCTCTAAAGTTAGCATGGAAATCACCCCCTTTGAACGCCACATTTGTTCACATAATTTTTTATATTTTATTACCATATAAAAATGGTTGCAAACGTGACTTTTGATAACATATGGTAGTTGTAGATACCTAAAATTTCCTCTCAACATTTCCACTATCATTGCATTCACATCACCACCCTCAAAATTAATTGAATTTATTTTTGTTTTACATTTCTATCATTGTTATTTCAAACAAATAAAATATATCCCAACTATATTTGTTTAATTCCTTTTTTCTCTCAAATCATAAGTTGTCTAAAAGTAATTATTTAATCTATCTAGTCATTTAGATCAAATTATGGTTTAGATTTTGGAGAAAAACCTTAGCACTAAAGCAATTAAGGTTTTGAGTCACATCCAACAAAAAAACTAATTTTGAAAATAATCCGGTAGTGGTTTCTTGTCACCTGTCCCAACTACACATTATTTATGTTATTTAATTAATTTTAATTTTTTATAATAATATTTTTCCATCAATTCTAAGGTAGCTTAAATGTTAAATGTGTATAAATGGAGTGATTCTATTAATGAATTGAATTTCTATTAACTTGGAAATTTGGTACATGAATCTTTGATTAATCAAGACAATCAAATATAATGATTCTAAATTAGAATAATCATGTCCAAGTTGTAAAATAACTCTAAATTAAATGTCAATAACTTCAAATTCAAATAATGATGTCTATTTGTGAACTTAAATAACTCTAAACTAAAGTTACCTTATAAATCTTTAATTAATTAAAACATTGAAAGGAATTTCCATCAATTTAAATTTTATAATAAATTTTAAATTGAAATAATCATGTCCACTTGTAAACTTAGATAACTTAGAATCAAATTCATGACACAAACTTTTGATTTATTAAAATAATCATCCACTTGGAAACTTTAATAACTCTAAACTAAAGTTATGTTATACACCTTCAATTAATCAAAAGAATTTCTGTCAATTTAAAAATGGAATAATTTTAAATTATATTAATAATGTCTATTTATTCATCACACAAACCTTTGATCAATTAAAACAATCAAAGGACCCTACATCAATTTAATAATTTTAGTTACGCAAAATTAAAATACTCATATATAACTTTGAACTTAAATAAATCTAAATTAAAATTATTAGATTTTAAATTAAAATTAATATTTCATCAAATTTTCTATTTGCCTACCATCTAAACTTTCAATTAGATAAAAATAAAAACTTTTTAAATATTTTAATAGAATGTAAAAAAAAATCATAATAATCAATTATTTAAATATTCTTACTAACAATCAATTATTTAAATATTCTTAATTTATAGAATATAATTTGATTGGGTTAATAAAACATTAGGTAAGCTACAATATTTCTAATCAAAATAAATATTTAATCTTAATTCTTATAATATTCTTAATTTATAAAATATAATTTGATTGGGTTAATAAAACATTAGGTAAGCTACAATATTTCTAATCAAAATAAACATTTAATCTTAATTCTTATTGAACAAAAATTAAAGGGAAATTATTTAAATATTCTTACTAACAATCAATTATTTAAATATTCTTAATTTACAGAATATAATTTGATTGAATTAACTAAGACATTAGATCAAGTGAATCAATAATTTTATTGATCATTTAACTCTATCTATATCACGTGAATCAATAATTTTTATGGTGCTTAGGATATATTTGTTGTTGTTGTTGTCATCTTTTTGTTTTTATTTGAGCGCCAAATGCCACGCCCTTAAAATGAAATTGGTTTAAGGAAAAGTTTGTTATGGGATGGATAATGACAGATAAGCAATTTGATCTATATATTTTATCTCAAAGTGGCTCGTTAGGTTCGCAAAACAATGAAGTGAATTAGTGTGTCTATAATACCATTTAGAGTCTATATTGATAATAGTGTCATTTTTTTAAAAGATATTCTCAATATTTTGGTCATGAGACAAGGTGACTTAGTATTCCATTACTACAAATATATGATAGTATGGAAAGCTAATGGAATATATTCAATATATCATAATTAATTTTAGGAGATGAATTGAGGGGAAAGGGAAAGCATTATAAAAAGGAAAGGAAAGAAAAGGTCCTTTTATAGTCCACTATACCAGTCATATATTTTTGGGTCAACATATGGTGACAACAATATGGGACTACCTCGTACAACTTGTGGGAGGCATCCATTATGCTACAAACGAGGCATACATACCCTACCCCTAGTGGGATTTGAACTTGTGACCTCTCTTTCAAATCTTGGGTTCGATTAACATCAAATTATAGATAATATGGTTGATGTTGAATTTAGATGATGAAAGTTGATGGGATAGATTAGAAGGTTGATTGTATGTGGATAATTCATTAATACTAAATGAAGTTAGGGATAAGGTTGGGGTTAGTGTGTAGATGAAGTTAGGGAAAATCCTATAGGTTTAATTTAAACTAAGGTTAGAGATAGTGTAAGGGTTAGCATTCAATTAGTATTAGGGTTAAGATCAATAACATAATTTGGGTTAATGGGGTTATATTTTCATTAAACTATTTAAAAAACAAAAAAAAAAAATTTATTAAAAAATCATTATTATTATATTATTACATTTTTATTTTATAATTATATAACACTTTGAATCTTGAGATAATAATATTTTTTTATTCAATTATTATTTTATTCTAATTTTAATTTATTATATATCTATATATTATATATTAAAATCATATAAATTTTTATTTATTTATATATATTTATTAAAAAATGTTAATTACCAATAAATTTATAATAAAAGTAATATAAAATTTTAAAAAAAAAACAATAGCTTTTAAATACATATAAAAACACATCAAATTAAATGGTTCTAATCATTTTTATTATTGGGGGAGTGTGTATAACCTTCGACGTAATTAGCTAATGGGCTCTTTTTGTGTTGATTTTTCCTCATGATTGGCATTCAAACGCAGATAAAACAGAAAAAGAAATAGGTACGATGGTTCAAGTTCAATGTCTATGAACTTGAACCTTTGGACCATGAATCTTAACTGTTGAACTTTCTAAACTTTGAACCTTGAACTTTCATAAGGGTTCAAGTTTATTGGTTCAACACTTTACTCCTTGGAGATTCGAATCCTAAACATTTGAGCTTTGAACCTAGGCAATTTGGACTTCTTAACTCTTGATGTTGAACTTGCACCTTCGAACCTGTTGAACCTTGAACTTAGAACAAAAATAGGTACAATGGTTCAAGTTCAATGTTTACCAACCTGAACCTTTGGACCGGGACTCTTAACTGTTGAGCTTTCTAAACTTTGAACCTTGAACTTTCGTAAAGGTTAAAGTTCAATGGTTCAACACTTTACTCCTTGTAGATTTGAATGTTGAACATTTGAACTTTGAACATAGGCAATCTTGACTTCTGAACTCTTCGTGTTAAACCTGCACTTTCGAACCTATTGAACCTTGAACTTTGAACCAAAAATAGGTACGATAAATCAAGTTCAATGTATGCTAACCTTAACCTTTGACCCATGATTCTAAACTGTTGAAATTTCTGAACTTTGAACCTTGAACTTTTGTAAAGGTTCAAGTTCAATGGTTCAACACTTTACTCCTTACAAATTTGAATGCTAAACATTTGAACTTTGAACCTAGGCAATCTAGACTTTTGAACTCTTGTTGTTGAACCTGCACCTTCGAACCTGTTTAACCTTGAACTTTGAACCAAAAAAAGGTACGATGGTTCAAGTTCAATGTCTCCTAACCTGAACCTTTGAACTATGATTCTGAATTGAACTTTTTGAACCAGCTGAAGTTTTTGAACCGGTTTAACATTCTTTCAACGACCACATCTTATAAACATCATCTTCACAAAAGGTTATGAGAGAAATCATTAAGGGAGAGCACAAATTTCAGTTTTGATGGTCATAAATAAGAGAAGAAAATAATTTCAAAACTTTAAATTTTAGGGACCATATAAATGGGCCAACAAGGTATACCTCAACGTTATCTTAGAAAGCTCTGACAGAAATAAACGTTATGATCTTCTTTTATTATTGTTTTGTTTCTGATATTTGTAAATTTACACTATTATATGATATTTGTAAATTTACACTATTATACACTACCTTGTATAATGTAAAACTTCATTAACATTTTCAACTAAAACACCTATCAGCAATTCCCTTGCACCTCCATTGGATGCAAGTGCTAGTTTATTGGCAACTAACAAATAGTAAAAGCAAATGTTCCTTAGATAGCTTGACATGTCTATGTCTCAAATGCCTATACACCATAATTATTATCAATGTTAGCATTCAAATATGGATTGTTAAATACTGTCTATAAAGAGAGTGACAATGATCATTCTCTATCATCGCTTGTCCAATTTTTTTAGATGTTTATTCAATTATTTCATTTTGGCAAGACAAGCATTAATGTGTCAAATAAGCAAATTTTGAATCAATGTATGCGCTATGTACAATTACCGCCATTCTTTGCATAATGACAAAGTTTCTTCCAACCGTCACACAAGATACAGCAACTACATTAACATGCCATCAAGATTCAAAATTACCGTATCAAGAATTTTTTATCACAATTTACCAAAACCCATTCTTCTATGGAACTTGTACCGAGTCAAGGAATGAATCACATAACTGTCTTGCTTAGTTACATATATGAACAGAAATAGTCTAATAGAAGACTCAAAATCTTGGTACTTCAAATGATAAGAGTTAAAGATTTTTTGGTTCACCGCCAAGCAAAACTTTGTGCACAAAATCAAAATCTTGATAAAGGTAAGTTTAGTTTTTAGGTCACTACCAAGAAAGACACTGATTTGATGTATGAGACCCCCAATGAGGGATTATTTCTATGCATTTACCTTGCATATTGTTTGTGATGAGCAAACATCCCCTGCCCCCTGCCAATATTAAGTATACGTTCCTCTATGGAGTGCAAAAAGTCACCATTAAGCTCACTCAGGCTGTACCTACTATCCGATCCCTGATGCTCAATTGGGTATATTTTTTGTTCCAATGTTTCAACGACATTCTGTAAATAATATGGCCTGCCTGTCTAGCTCAGAGACAGACACTATTTTCCTACACTCACTGGAATGAATGTGGGTTTATGTAATTTCAGAAGGGAAACCATAGTAAATACAAACATCTGAAGACTATCTTGACTACAAACACTTCTGCAATTGCAACTGGACTTCTGTATTAACCACAAAGATATGCAACTCGACTACTGCATACACCATGAATAATT
>JAGRRI010010535.1:0-10615 GCA_018584345.1 Thuja plicata
CATTTGAAACTCAGTCAATTAAAGTCAATTAGGAGAAGAATTTGCCTAATACAATAGGACTTCGAAGATAAGAAAATGCACCAAAATTGATTAGGTTATTAGGTGCCAATTTTGGGGTGTTACAAGAACAACATACCTTCACTTTCAAATAAAATCAACACAATATACCTAAATTTAAATATTGCATGAACCATCGAAACATGTCCGCAAAAACATAAAAAATTGAATTACCAATGTGAAGAAATGCGAAGCATTATCTAAACATGTCCTAACCATCATGATAGTCATCGTCACTGTCCAAAGAACAACTTCCATTCCATTTAATTTGGGGACTTGAAAATATGATAGTACAATAATCACATACCATAGTAGAATAACAAGCCATCAACATCTTATGTGGAGGAATATAGATCATTCTCTGATAAGGACTTCAATTACTCTTTCTTTCATATTCCAAGTTCCCATACTTTTATATTTTGAATACACCTCATACTAATTTACTATCACCACCAAACATGAGGAAAACATCAATGACAACATAAAGGATATAATGCTAACAATCCTATCCTTTTTCATTGGATGAAATACCAATAACAAAACAACTTGTGCTTCTCTCTTCTGATTTTATGTATTTTTCACCCACTTTTCTTTTGACAAACATAATTGAATATTTCTCTTTTGTGCATCTCTCCCCCCTTTGAAAAAATGAAAAAAGTCCCACTATTGAAAATAATATTCTGACTATATCAAAACATCTCTCCTCCTTATGAGCATACTACATTTTAAACAACTGCAACTTTTCAATAAAATGATGTAACTATCTCCAAAAAATTCTCTCCTTGCTAGGGAAACCTTATCTTTGTAACACTTTCTTACAATCTATAAACCAAAACCTTCACTAATTCCATAAGAGAAACAACTACATCAATATAGGAGACACGAGATAAATAATATTCCTTCCTCTAGAAATATGCACCTCTCTATTCAGCAAGTTTGAAAAAGGAGGGGCAATAATCCCTAACCTTTGTTAGATATACACAAAGGTATCTCTTGAGCATTGTTTTTACACAAGTCAATGGTTAGGATCTTGAGATTTTATTTCCTGTCTTGAAATAATAACAAAGTTATTCCCAAGGTTCCCTGGGGTCATGGTACAACTTTCTTGGTTACTCAGTTGAAGATAAATGTGATTGTTCACGAGGAGGCCTTTGTTGGTACGTTCAAGACATCAAACTGCAAAACAAATTTATTACTTTTTTGGTATTTTCCGATTTATCAAAGATTTGTGTTTTAACCAAGGATGTAATTTTGTGCTTTTAAAGATGATTACTTTCATATCTATGAAAAAATTTAAATGAGTAAGGTAACGAGAAATGAAATAAATTTTTGAAAATGAAATCCTAACGGACATAAACTGTTGTCAATCTTCCCTTGCAAATTGAATGATGGGGAGATTTGGAACAAATCCGCGAAGTATAAATCAAACAATGTCGCAATTCTATACTTGATGGATGCAATCATTTGGATAGAAAATGTATTCACTCATGCAATATTTTCAAAACCTATCAAATCGTGAAGCCACCAAGATGTACGCACACACAAGACAAATTTATCATTAAGCCCAATAGATGATATTTTCCATGCATTCATCACAACAAGGTAGATATACAATAGCAAATTCCAACTAATAGAAACACAGATTCGAAACACAATAAATAATTGGCTCTTTGAAAATAATGAACAAGTATGCACACATTCATCAATTTCACATAGATAGCAGAAATATCACACCATGAATGAAGCACCAATTGTAGATTTTTTTTATTGCATTAGGAATCTGACCCTATTACATTGCTTTTGATTACAATATATAGAGTTTTGATCTATAAACTCTGAATGCCAAAATTACGGCATCAGAGACTCTAAATTAATGAAAATAAGCTAAAACTAAAACTTTGCTGAAAGAAGAATATTGCTAACTGATACTAAATAACTTGAATGGATTTTTAATCTATTTACAATCAGTTTGTCCATGCGAGAAGGATCAAACTTGTCAAGAAAAGAGAGAGAAATACGATGGGGTTTCTTTGCATGCAACTATAGTCTTCTTATTAATCTTGGAGTTCTCCCTTGGAATCTTCATTTGGGGTTCTCTTTACGGTGGGAACTAATAGGGGACCCTTATTCCTTCCAAAAAGAACTTTAGTTAGGCACCTATCTGATTTAGAGTTCAACTTCCACAAAAAAAAGTGATCTCACTGGAAAGACCCAGAATTTCAGACCCCAACCTCTACTCCGAAGTTTTTCAAGTGAAACAAATTACTAAGTGTCGGAACCCAAAACTGGAGGCCCAAAACTTTCAGCCCTTTCGGAGGTCAAAAAGATGAAAGGCTGAAAGTCTTGATAGGCTACAAGGCCAAAAGGCCAAATTGCTAATTTTTAGCCTTTTGGAAAATAGCTAAGTGTAGAAAACTGTTTTCTACAAAATTGCTGAATAGATTCAAGGCATCAATTTGGAAATACTTCTAGATGGGAATCTCAGAGCCTTTGTACTATCTCTTGAACTTCTTCATAATTTATCTCTTTCCTTTTCACTTTATTGACCCTTCATTCTTGCTTCTCTCTGAAAATGGTCAATTCAGAAGTGAAGAACTTGATCTCTTCTTCATGGTTTGACATTATCTGCATGTCTTCCTTTGAGTAGAACAATTGGTGCAAGGCCTCTTTGGTGCTAACACATGCACAAATATCTCTGAACTGCTACACCACCTCTTTCACTGGATGCAAGATCTGTCTATCCTAGTCCCGGTATAGGTCCAGACCAATCCCTGTGAATAAATCATCTATTTCTCCTACCCATTCCATGAATTCCTTCTATTTTTCCATTATGTGGGCTAGGCACTCTTTAAAGACCTTAATTGTCTTCTTTATACGCTTGATCCATGTTTAAAATTTGTCTACTTCTTTGCCCTCATATATCTTTACTAGGATCTGGAAGCATTGCTTCTTAATTATCTTTAGGTCTTGGAGGGCAGATTTCCATTTGGTTATCTCAGAATCTAAGCCATCTTCACTCTGTATTTGGTTTATCAACTTTGTAGTTTCAATCAAGATGACTATGGAAGGCATAAATGCCAATCTAATAACCCCTTCTCCATATTTCTCAATGTTGTTCTTCCAATCTGCACTTGCTTGGATGAAGGAAGTGCTCAAACCTGCTGGTAAATCTGGAGTGGCCCTCTTCTCTAAGATGGCCTGTAATGCGGCCTCTGGGCAACTTGGGTCAATGAAACCCACCATATTATGAATGAAATTCTTCAGAGCCTCATTTTTCTCTGTTAAGGAATTTATCATCTCTTCGTCCTTTCTCATAAATCGTAAAGCACACTTCAAACCTAGAGCTACCAATATCTTACTCCATTCTCTGGAGGGATCGCCCAAGTCTACCTCTTCAAGTGTATAATATTTGGGGGTCACTTGTGCTTGAGAGGTGCTAACAGAAGAAACTACTACTTGTGCCTTCCAGTGACCCCTAGTGTCTTGGGTGACATAGGATATGGTCCTCACTGGTATGTTGGCCTCTGCCTAGTGAAAATAATGCCCCAAGAATGCCATCTTTGTATCCTCTCCTTCCTCCTCATCCATGTAAGTTCTCCTCCTAGGCTGAATCTCTTTAGTAAAACAAGTAGGTTTACCAAAGGTGCTGACTGTATCATATAGGGAAACATGGAGGATTGAAGCCAAGTTTTGTGATCTGGGGTCCCTTCCTCCTCTAACTCTTTCTCCTATTCCCTTTCTTGCGCATCTTCTCCCTCATTCATTTCTTATTCGTGACCTTCCCCTTATCCCTTTCTTCTTCCCCCTTATCTTCTTCTCACCTTTCCTCTTCTACTACAGCATCCGGTTCATCCTTATATCATCCTTTATCTCTCGAGGAATCAATCAACACTTCTATATTAAGGCCAGTGATGGCTGCCAAGGTAGTTTTTAAAGGTAACATGACTTCCTCGCTTACTGACCCTTGGGGGGTCAGGATGAAGCAAGGAAGAGGAACTGATGATGGTTGAGTTGGTGTTGGCACTGTAGGTGGTGAAGTTGGTGTTGGAGTTGGGAGAGAAGGTGGTGGAGTAGGAATTGGTGGGGGAAGAGAGGTTAGTGGAGTAGGAATTGGAGGGGGAAGAGAGGTTGGTGGAACAATAATGAGAGGCAGTGGGGTTGAAGTAGAAATCTCCCCTGCAGACTTATTTCCTACTATATTAGGGTCCACCATGGCATCTTGAGATTCAGGTCCTTATCCAATGTTAGAATCCATCCCCATGATAGGCACGTTTAGTGCGGGATTAGTGAAGTGGGTCACAAGTGGAGTGAGGGTCACTTGGGGCTGGATGAGTGATGGTGCTCTCATGTTATGTCATGTTGTTGAATCTAGTGTATCCTATCCCTAGTCTATAAAGCCTTCTAGGCCTTCAAAATCAAATATTTTGAATTCATCCAAACCTAAGGCATCTAGAGGGTTGTCCTGTTCTTTTGGATCCTCCACGTGTTTTCTTGTAGTCTCCTTTATTTTCCTCTTCTAATATATTTTTCTTTTAATTAGAGGTATGTCTTCCTCTTCTTCTGGCTCCTCTTGTAAGGTTTCTATCCGTGGAGACACAAAATCTCTTCTCCTTTTATGCATTTTCTTCCCTTTTTTAGTGTCAAGGGAAGATTGGACAGAAGTGGAAAGCCTTCATCTTGTGGGGCCTATGATGATCCACTGGAGGATCTATCTATACAGTCATCCTAGTTTTTGGAGCCTTGTGCCTTGGATTTGGACCATACTCTATTGTACATTCATGTCTGTATACTATATTTGGCTTCTAAGGTTGGGCCTTCTTATATTGGGGCACCATAGACCTCTCGCCACGTTGCTTATCCACCTTCTTGGGTAGATCCATCAATGTATTCACAGGGATTGGATCCATCTTATAAGGCCTCTTAATCTATGCTTATGTTGTTCAGACCACATGCCTAGACTAGAATTCAATATCATCTTTCTCATCCTTATCAATTTTTGCGTTCATGATGAGCCTGTTGTATATTTTATCCACTGTGTAAATTGACTTCAACACCCTATCTGAATATTTATTGCAAACCTGCGGGGGAATACTGATGTTCAGGGATACTTCTTCTAGTGCAAGGGATATCCTATAGTAGTCCCTAATCCTTACCTCGTGATCATCCAAACAGTTCATCCAATGATCTTCTAGGTGGGGCTCATGGATGTAGAACTTGCCAATGATATGGTTGTATGTGCCTATGGGGTCAAATTGGTCTCGGATGGTTTTTTATAGTTGAAGTGGGCACTCATCCCACTCAAAGGCCAGGGATTTGCAAAATTTCATGTCTTGGAGAGTGTATGGGTCCATAAGAATAGTGAAGTCCTAGCAATGATTCTTCTTATACTTTATGTGCTCATAAGCATTTGCGAGTTGCTTGACCATTTCTAGAATAATTACCCAGGCAGATGGGTAGCTGGGAAACTTCTTTGGTTGGAAAGTTGACCTATCACCCAGATGTATGTAAATGTCCTAAATTTTATGTAATAGGCCCCAATGGCCCTTACCTTGTAAGCTTCTTCCTCTGACATTCTCTTTGCGAAATCACCTTTAATAGATCAGATGATTGCGAAGATGAAAGCATCATTCACTATCCTGTAGGCCAGGATATCTTCTGGCATATTTTCCCTTTTCACTAGTAGCAGGTATACAATATGGGACATGCATTTTGATCATTGATGTTCCCTCTTTTCATGAGTCCTAGATAGTCTTCTTGTGCAGCCATTAAGTACACTATATATGTACTCATATAGAATTTTGGATTGTTTTTCACCATAATCAGTTGCTCATCAAGTTGGTCACTTTTGATGGTAACGCAATTGAACCTGGCCTTGCAATTTCTAATCTTCTCTATTAGAAGGTTCATCTAGTCCTCAAGTTGGATTGACTGAGGTAGTCCATACACTCAACTTAGTAGTGTCACTGCCGCTTGGATGTCATCTTTTAAATTCCCCCTCCCGACGTCTATCTTATCTAGTTTATTTTTAGGAAGAGGCTTCTTGAGGTAGTATTCATTTACAATAGCATACGCCTCTTCACCTTTTTTTTGAACCACCTGAGGCCCTTTTCTATGAAGAAATTCATAGAACTTATCTACACCATTATGGAGGTGGAAGACCTCTTCTACGATGTTTGGTCTTATGTCTACCACCACCTATCCTTCTGTATTTCTGACCACCCTTTCATCTAGGATCTAGTGGTTTTCTAGGGTCATGATCAACTCAGATGATGAGACCGCCACTGGATGTGCTCCCACATTGACTAGGATTGATAGGACTAGTGAGGTGCAATCATCAGATATTCTTGCTGGTTGGGAACTATTGGATGGTTAAGAGTCGCCTTTATTTGAACTTTCCAAGTTCATGTGTCTACAATGGTCAAAGCTTCACTCTGTTCACTTTTCCACCTTGTTAGTTCTTCCAAAAACTTTACACATTTGAGTCTGTCAAATCTAAGCTTTCGGCATCATTGGTATCAGTTCTAGTCTATCTTAAACTGATAACATGCCCTTTCAAGTCACTTGAACCACTTTTAACCTGTTCGAACTCCGGTTTGAAGTAGTTCAAAGTAGTTCAATAGCGGCCTAAGTCTTTTATTGCTAATGATGTGTTCTCGCAGGAAAGCACGCAGTATTTTTCCTCTTATGAGATGTTGAACCTCTTTGAACCCCTTCGAACTCCGGTTCGAAGTAGTTCAAAGTAGTTCAGAAAGGACGCCGGCGGGATTCTTAATAATGCGACGAGCTGACAAGACGGGCCGATTGACGTTGCATGATTCCATTTGCTGGGTCAGTACATGGAAACCAAGGAGATCACTTGCACGGGTGGAAAATATTTGGTTTGAGGGTAAATAATCATGATTGGAAAAGGTGGTAGATCCCAAAGATATAATTTGATTCAAGAGCATTTATTTCTTAGCGTCACTTGGTATTGAAGGCCTGATTAATACTCGCATAAAGCTGTATATCCCACGCTTCAAACAGAAAATAAAAAGGAGCTGGGTAAGTCATTTTTCCCCATTATGCATTGCGGGATCTTGGCACTGGAAAGGTGGTCTGGTTGAGTTCAAATCTTACAGGTAGCTTTTTCGAGCTCTACCCCTCATTTCTGGTTGTTCCTTAAAATTCAATATTTCGAACAGTGAGCTGGTAGACTTTCTCTTCTTAGGCAAATATGAAGTCTGTTATGCATTTCTTTGGAAATGTGAAGAATCTAGAATGTAGGGCTCTGGTCATAACAGACATAGATTTATTGGGGGTTTCGGTTGATGCCATAGCTTCAAAACTCTCTTCTCATGTTGACGAAGAGTTTGTCATAGAAATTTTAGCCAATGGTCTACTAGAAGCGGCCGCATTCCCACCTTCCGCGATCTGCCCAGAGCTAGTACAAGAATGTATTAACAGATATGATGTTAAACTGAAGAGTATTTTAAATGTGGATGGTCAAACCCTAATACCTGTGAACCGCGAGACCATTGCAGCAGTTTTCAAAATACCTGATGAGGGTCTTGTTAAATTCACTCCCACCCAGTCTCTGGCTCAATTTAGGGAAAATGTTGACAGAAACAGAAGCCACATAGCAAGAAGATGGACAAAAACCAATTACAAAGGGGGGTCGCGGTTGCCCAAATCACTCACTAAAGATCACATGAACCCCCTGGTACATGATCGTGTTGTCCTCCTCCACCGATTGAAAGGTTCAGAACATGCTTTGTTCTTTGACGAATGGATGTTCCATTTTGTGGAGATCGTCCTAGAAGGAAGATAGCACATAGACTGGGCCAAGATCATAGCCGTATCTCTTAGGGATCAACTTAAACAAAATAAAATGACCAAAGAAGGGTTTTATATGTCCTCATACCTAATGTATTGCTTGGCCTGCACTCAAAATCTATCTCCTATCCAGAAAGTTCCTTGGAATGAAATCTTGTTTATTTATGAGTATTGCCCGTTGTTGAGAAGAGATAAAGTTTTAGAGGATTACAGGACAGTACATGATGTGTTATGGGGGAAATTGCGTCAAGAACTTGCTGGCAAGCCAAACCAGAGGATTCCAGACAATGCTCAGAAATTGGTCAAAGTATTTGGTAGCTTCTACATCCAATTTCCCCGCTTCACATATATTCAGGTAGGTGGATTCGAAGAGGAACCCTTGAAGCTACCTAGGTACGCTTTCGATTGTTTTGTTCTAGCAGAAGTTTGTAGATAGCTGTTTATTGTTATTAAGACTGCTCTCCCAGAAGATAAGTGGAATTATTTATTCCTAGTAAAACTAGGCCATCTAGTCTGTAACAGTATGTTGGATGCATCTGTTGTGGGGAGAAATTTACTGAACTTCCACATGCCTTTTTATGAACCAAGGACAGGATTTGATAGCAAAGGTTTTGCCAGGAAAACCTTAGGGTTAAGCAAATTCCCTTCCCCAAGTTATCATCTTGAGGATTTATGGGAAAATCTCAGTGATGAGAAAATGATCTGGGAGAGGGATCGAACCAGGCTTACTGTATCTCAGATCAAGCTGTTGCAATTGAAGTTTGATATCAGAAGTATAGAGGAGGATAGTTCAGAGGTTCCTCATCCATCTAACACCTTTTTCAAAGCAGAAGGTGTTCCAGTTATCGATTGGGGTAGAAAAGAATCCAGTGATATCAGACTCCGGGCCCACAGCATTTTTGAAGAAACTAAAATTTGGATTACGGCAAGGAAGAAAGGAGTTCAACTCCTTACAAATACATGCCTTGATACTGGATCATCTATTAAAAGTATAAAGAAAGATCTTGCTAATGATTCCCCTTTGTTATAAAATGTAGGTGAAATAATATTATTGAAGGAGAAGACAACCTCACTGAAACACCCTACCGCGCCGAGATCAAGGGTAAGGACGAGGTCAAAAAAGAAGAATCAGATGGCTTCAGAAGAACCTGATTATATGGATGATGTCATTGATCTCAATGATGAAGACCTCTCATTCACCCCCGATCACAAAGGGAAGGTTCAGGAAGTTCTCACCCACTGTCAAGACCTATCTTAGGTTACAGATACACCTGTAAAGACCCCCGATAACCGAATTGTGCCTAGTACAGTCCCACCATGGCTCACTGAATCGGTTAACAAGAGGAGAAGTTTCAAACCGCTGTCTATGCCAGTTAAAGAAATTGTTATGAGGTATGCAGAACGCACTCTGAAAGCTAAAAGAATGAAAAGCAACGCGAGGTTAACAACAGATCCATCTAAAGGAAAGGTTACTGCCGAAATCGCCACAGTAAGGCCTATGGGAGAAACACGGGATCCTGAGCCCGAGGATTATGAGATAAAAAAGATGGAGTTAGGGGTGCTGAACAGAGACTCCCGCGATCACATTTTCAAATTCTCCATGGATCATATGCTAGGACAGTCGCAGAAAGATGGTAGAGAGAAACGTGAATTGAAACAAATAGTTTCAACCATGGTAGAATTTCTCTCTTCATTGGCTGAAAATGGTGTGCTACCTTTAGCACAGGCCCATCAAGGATTCGACCCCAATTCGGCAAAAAATCAAAGGTTGGTCAGACAGGTACAACAGGCTAGGACCTGGATAGAAGTAATGAAGGCATGGATAGATGGTATTATAGCAGAAGGAAGTGCTTTCATAAGGGAGTTCGTGAGCACCCGCGTAGACGGCAAAATACTCCTGGGAGAGATTCAAACTTTGATCCCAATATGGGAAAGTGAGGCAGGAAATTGTGCAGAGGTTGTGAAGCGAGTACAGGAAATTAAAGATTATGGAGTGAAACAGTTTTTGACTGAGAATCCCATGAAGTTAGTTGATCCATGTATGCTGTTCATCTTAAAGAAAAACTTTGGCTGGAAGAACACATTGTTCGAAGCAGCCATTTCTCAGATGCGAACCATGGAAAAAGAAGTGAAGGAAATTCACTCCGACACCTTGAAGGATATCAAAATAGTAAACCCCTCAGGCATCTTACAACTGGAAGATGGAGATCAAGGTGTTGATGCGATAGTTAAGTCCTTCATGGATGAAATGAATGCTTTCAAAGAGAATGAAGCTCCAATGGTTCACGACCTCACCAGAACCGCCAACATTGAGGCTATGCTGATCTTGAACCAGGGACAACTGTCGAAGTAGGCAGAGAAAATCGAGAAAATGTGGTGGGATAAGAACGCGATGCATGCCAAGTTAACCGCGTTAAAGAATCTGCACGCCCCGCCTACTCGAGAACTGCTCCGTGTCTTCCGGTCGTGGAAGCTGGTAAAGGTAGCCACGTCAGCAGATACACAGGAAAACTGAACCGGATTCAGTTTTAGTTTCTTAATTTATCATGTTTTAATCTTTTCTGAGAACTTTGTTATAACTGGTAACTGTTTCGTGCTTTGATTGTGTCCGAGAAGCCGGGTTTTTCGGGAGGCTTTCTCAGACTGTTAAACTATATAAGCTGGAGCTTAAGACTTTGCAAGGGGTTAGAATAGAATAGAGGGAAAAAGATAGAATTTAGATAGTAGCATAAGTTCTTTCCTATTT
>JAGRRI010010556.1:0-10348 GCA_018584345.1 Thuja plicata
AGAAATCAAAGCTAGGAGAACAATGGAGACAAGCTGCAAAGGGTAGGTGAAGGTAAAGCTTGTTCTTTTACTTCATTTGATTATTTGTATTCTTCATTGGGTTGCATTTAGATAGATTTACTGGCTTTTTAATAGTAGTATTAATTTTATAATAGTTGACATCTATTTTGCATACACCCATGGAATACAAAAGCTTGGTGGTGACCTGTAGTAGACAGTTGATATAAGTCAAAATTTTGGAGGTTCCAACATAATTTATCATGTTATTTTGTATCTCTTTTTTTTGTTATTCATTGGGCTTCTAGATCTTGTCATGTTACCTTGGGAAAATTCTTACACCTTGACCGGCGCAATTACCTTCCTTTCAAAACCAAATCTTTCAGGTACTTTGAAAAGGAAATCTCATTTGACCCTGTCATAAGCTTTTGATATGTCCAATTCTAGAGCCATCCTAGGAAGCCTGCACTTCTCCATAGAATGGAAGACTTTGTAGTAGTAATGATTGCATCAAGAATTTTTCTTCTAGGGACAAACCTATTTTGGTTACATTTGAAAGATTGTCGAGCAAAGGTTTGATTCTATTGACCAAGACTTCAAAAAATATTTTGTACACAATATTGCATAAGCTTATTGGCCTAAAATCATGAAGAGAGCTTGGCTTCTAGATTTTGGGAATCAAGGCAATAAAGGATAAATTTAAATCCTTGAGAAGCATGTGTGTTCTAAAGAAGTCTTTAGTAGCCGCAAAAACATCAGGGCCCATAATATCCCATAAATCTTGAAAGCAAGTAGGAAGAAAATCATCAATACTAAGCTCCTTAAAAGAACCCATAGAGAATGTGGCACTTCACACTTCCTCTGCCAAGATCGGGGCCATGAAAAGCTCATTATCAACCTGAGAAACCATTCTTGGGAGGATGTCCAACACCCATGCTTCAAGACAATCATCAACAGTACAGTCATCATCCCCGAAGGCTTTGTAGAAAAAATATGAGGCCGAGATACCCATTTGTTTGTCCTCTATAACCACCCCATCAAGTTCACCTCTAAGGCTAAGAATGGTGTTTCTTTTCTTATGGGTGCAGGCTGAGAAGTGGAAGAAGGCAGAGTTTATGTCCCCTTAAGCAATTGGATTTTGGATCTTTGTTTCTCAAAAATTTACTCCATATATAGGATATTTTTCTAATCAGCCCTCGGAGTCTCGTCAATGGTACATGTAGTTGTTGAGAGGTTTCCCCTAGCCATTTGATCCTAGATGGAAGCCAACTTCGAGCATTATTCTTCTTTTTGTTCAAAGATATTGTCGAATGTGAACCAGTTCCATCCCTTCACATTCCTTCTAATAATATTAAGATTTTGAAACACCTAAAATAAAGGAGCTTCAATCACAGGTGAGTCCCACCATGCCTTGACACAAGAATGGAATTTAGGGTGAGTGCCCCACATGATTTCATAGAGAAATGGACTATGTCCCTTTTGCAACCTATTTTTCAGTTCCAATAGAAGTGAATTATTATCAAACATTATTCGGGTGAGAGTAGAAAGGAAGGAATTAAATCATATATCCTAATTGTGTTAGCAAAAGAATCCATCCAGTCTCACCTGAATGAGGTCCAGACCCTTCCTATGGTTAGACCAAGTAAACTTTTGTCCACTAAGGTCAATGTCAACCAAACCTGTTTCATTAATGAAATTAGATAAATCCACGATACTATTTGTATAGTCTTCAAGGCCACACATCTTCTCTGATGGGTAGAGAGGGAATTGAAGTCACTCTCAAGGAGCCAGTGTTGGGTGGATTGTTGTAGAAGGTAATTAATCTCATTCTAGACCTTCTTCCTATCATTCCAAGAATTGAATGCATAAACATTCACCATGAACCAAATCATGCCTCAAAAATTGAACCTAGTGATTAAAGTAATCTTATTAGAAAAGGTCAAATCTTTGGAAACCTTTAGTGGGTTCCACATAGAGACAATACTACCAGAGGCTCCATTTTTTTCCACTATTCAATATTGTGAACTCGGCCACAAAACCCTCGCAAGGGTGTTGAAAGTAGATTCAGTCATCTTTACTTCCTGAAGGAAAAGGATATCAATACCATTTTAAAGGATAAAATTCTTAAGAGTGAATTGATCCTAGGGGTCATTCATCCCCCTCATGTTCCATGAGAAGAACCTCATTTCTTTGTCTTAGTTGCATAATCTAGGGTCCTCTACCTTCCATTGACAATTTCCTAGTGACTTCCCTTTTCCTTGTGAAATATTGAGAAGGTCAGCCAACCTTCATGTCAAAGCCAACATCCACCCTCTTGTTCTTGTTTATATTGTTCTAGATCATCCAACAATTTTTAGAAACCCTAGAAATAGTGGATGTTCCTGGTGATGAGAATCTCTTTCTCATGTGTGGAGGGGTGAGCATTGGCTCAACTGAAACACCATTATAATTAGTGGGGAGAAGTAACCAAAATTTGGGGGTACACCTGGCAGTATTTTGCCATCCTCCAAAACATCTAGCTGCACTAAAGCAACAACCGAGTTCCTTCGCTAACAAGTCTCAAGAACAGTGTCCAAAACAAGGGCACCAGTCGGATCTAGGCCCTAGTCAAGTTTATTGTAGGTTTCTAGAAGTTTAAGAAGCCCATCTGTAAAATGATATTCATCACTATCAGTATATGAACCCGCACCCTCAGGGGGCACATTAACCCTCAAAGAGGAGGTAGAGATACCCTTTAGTTTTTGTTGTTTTTCTCAGGGGCCCTATAGTCAGAAATTGCATGGCCCAATTTATTGCACTTTTGGAAAAAGAGTGTGGCATTCTCATATACCAATGCTTATGTCACTTACCCAGTTTGGATTTTAGGGTAATAAAATGCGGAGTCTTACTAATAGCAACATTGACAACAAAATGGGCAAAAACTAATATGGACTTCATCCTGGTGACCTTGTTTGTTTAAACATAGTTTCCAAAAGTGATGCCAATCCACTAAAAAATATGCTCATCCCAAAATTCTAGCAAAAATCCTAACATTCTAACCCACCTGGGGGTTGTTCGATTTAGGTCAACCACAAGGTTGAAGACAAGTTTCCATCAGCTAATAAATAGGTGATGTTTTCCATAAGTCCATGAACTAGACAGAACAGAGGTTGTATTTTCCATTGTTGTAAACTTGAATAGGAATAAGGATACAAGCATTGCACTAGTCATGACACTTCCTTTAGATTCCACCTCTAAGAAACCCACTTCATGACCATGTCAACGGTCGATCGAAAGGAGAAAAAATGGCAAACAAAGGTGTTGTTCATGGAGGAAACAATACCGTCGACCACTGCATCAGGAACCCAGATAGTCGTTCTCTTCTCTATTTGTGTGCACTCTGGTACCACCTCAGCATCCTCCTCATTTTAGCAGTCACCCACCAAAACTTTTTTCTGGCCCTCTAACAAAGCACTTCTATGGGTCTTTGCCTAGTCTCCCTTCTCAGGGATTGCACCCAAGATAACACAATCCACCTTGGACATATTCCAATTCTCTCCATCTCGTGTTGTGACTCCAGCAAGAGTCAATTCCTGAGAAGTGGGTCCATCAGGGCCCTCAATCATAGGATTTATAGTTGATAGTGGGGGCTCACCATTAGGAGTTTTACCCCCCATCAAAATCATCCACCAAGAAAATGCAAAGTTTAAAAATTTGCAGAGCGCAAAATTTTTTGCATACACTTCCTTAAATAAAATATATTAATATAGTGTTCCTATAATATAAAACAAATATATTAATATAAAATTCTTATAACACACACACACACACACACATATAAAGGCAACAATTCATGAAGAGACATATCTCTTTTTCTTCCCTAAGTATTAAAAGGGGGATCCAATTAGCATTTGATATATAAGACAATCAACAACTACATCATATGGGACATTATATATTTCTCTATCTACTACAAGGATATATTAATGCAACAAACACACTATGAGTAAGGCTTATCAATTGATACATTATCATAAATAAATAATGAACAAATTGTGATTATTGATAGAGAACTAAGTCAATCAAAAAATGCTATTAATACTTAAGGGAAAATAAATGAAAATTATATAAAGGAAATAACAAAAATGATACATTATCAAATAGAAACCTTATTCAATTATTTAAAGATTATAGAAATCAATGGGAGATGCACAAATTGAAGACTAATTTATGCGAAGATCATATGCAAGTGGTAATAAAAGTGGCATTAAGTATAGTGTTTTACATATACGGCAAATAGATGACAAATCTTGAACAGATGGGACATTTCTTATACATAATATATTCAAATCAAATAGGGAATTGGATATCTTGAACTTCACACACGTGCACACACACACACACACATCACTAATAAGATGATTCTTCATCAAGCAAGTGTTGATTGAGTGTTACTAACATATTGTTAGGATTAACAAGACAGAAATAACAATTACATGCAGAAATATAAAAATATCAGAGAATAATAAACCAAAATAGAAAAGAACACAAGACACAAAGATTTAACATGGTTCACCCAATCCCTGGGCTGTGTCCACCAAACATCAAAGTTCACTCTTATTATTATCTAGTGAATACAATCTGATCGCAATAAGAAAATCCCTTACAGCTCAATACTGTCGTAAAACATACGACATCACATAAAACCCTAACCCTAAGCCAATTTATACAATCTTTATGCCACTTTAGGGTTAGAACAAGTCGGTCCAAAAATTGGCCGAAAATAACCCCACGCATTGCAGAAAGGTAAAACACTTTCCTCGATAGTACTTTCCTAATCAGTCACCACAATATAACAATCTCCCACTTGGGGACTGATCAGACTCTACATAAACCAACACAGATTACCCAAAGCAATAGGTAAAAAGAGATTTCCACCCAAGATTCAATAATTAGAGGTGGCAAACCAAAGCTCTATTGAGGAGATTAGCTTGGTTTTTCATGGGGATTATCGGATCTAGACCCCACTCTATAGATTTTATCTTAGATGATAGAGACATGAACCCATGGCACTCAATACTCAAAAACCAATTTTTTTATTTTAGAGGCATTCTACAATGTTCACCTCAAGACAACCATATCATGACTCTACAAGTTCATCCAATGTTGGAGTAGATTTTAGAAATCCAAACACTCCAAGCCTCATGGCAGATAGGCTTGATGACAATGGGATGCCTTTCATTTGCTCAAACCTAGATAGAGGTGACATATTTATATATAGGTGATTTCATAGTCATTTAATGCAATTTTGAATTTCAAGGTGAGTCATAGTAAGGAGGAAAAGATGATCAAGTTTAGGAACAAACCCAAACTTGAAGTTATGAGCCTAATGAATGAGAAATTACAAGATTTTATTGGAAAATGTGTTATAGTATATTTAGATTATATCCTTGTGTTTAGCAGGTCTAAAGAGGAGCACTTGAGGCATCTAGACATGGTCTTAAGGAGACTGCATGAGGAGAAGCTCATGGTCAACTGGGAGAAATGTGACTTCATGAAGGAAGAGCTTTTGTGTCTTCGGTTTTTGATCTCAAGAGGGTTCTTGAAAATGGATCCTTCCAAAGTGGATGTCATACTTAATTGGAAAACTCCAAGGTCATTTGGTGATGTCAAGAGATTCCATGGACGTGCTAGCTTTTATAGGAAGTTCATAAAGAATTTTAATCAGATTTGAGCACCCGTGATGGATACCATCAAAAGAGGTGACAAATGTATGTCTTCATGGACTAATGAAGAAGACAAGGAATTTGAATACTTGAAGAAAAGGATAGTACAACAACCCATACTTGTTCTCTCTAATTTTAACAAAAAATTTACCATTAGGTGTGATACTAGTAACCAGATTATAGGTGCACTCTTGAGTTGGGATGGTAGGCCCATAACATTATTTTATGAGAAGCTTAATGAATCCAAGAAGAAGTATTCCTCATATGATTTGGAGTCATATGTTGTGGTGCAAGCTCTAAATAAATGGAGACATTGTTTGTTACCTAGAAAATTTATTGTTTATACTGACGACCATGCATTGAGTTTTTTGAATGGGCGGGATAAACTGAATCACATGCATATGAAATGGGTGGAACATCTACAAGCTTATACTTTCACTATAAACAATAAGGGTCAATCCAAAAAAGTGGAAGATGCTCTTAGTTGGAGAACACTAGTAGTGCAAGAAGTGCAACTTCAAAGCATGGGGATTGATTCCCTCAAGGATATGTACAAGGATGATGTGGACTTTAAGGAGATTTATGAGGTTTCCAATCAATTCTTTGATTCTTGTCATGTCAGTATTTTGAATATTTTTTGTATAGTGGGTTGTTGTTTAAAGGAAATCAATTGTGTGTTGCGAAATGTTCAATGAGGGAGAACATAGTGAAACAAAAACATAGTGGAAGTTTAGGGGGACACTTTGGTCTTGATAAGACCTTGGATCAAGAAAGGAAATTCTATTACTATCCTAAGTTGCAGATGGATGTCAGAAATTTTGTAGAAGGGTGTGTCATTTGTCAAAGAGAAAAAGGGTCATCATCTAATGCAGGACTGTACCAACCCCTCCCAATTCCCAGTAGTCCATGGGAAAGTGTCAATATCAACTTTGTATTGGGCCTGCCAAGGACTCAAATGGGGTTTGACAGTATTTAGGTAGTTGTGGATACATTCAACAAGATGGAACATTTCCTTCCATGTAAGTGCACCAATGATGCCTCACACATAACAACATTGTTCTTTAAGGAGGTTGTGAGGATCCATGGATTGCCTCTTAACATTGTGTCTGATAGAGACTCAAAATTTGTGGGCCATTTTTGGAGAACCCTGTGGAAAAAGCTTGGGACCAAGATGGTCAGACTGAGGTGGTCAATGGATCTTTGGGTAACCTTCTGAGGTGTCTAACAAAATAACATGGGCGGTCTTGGGACATGATCATACATCAGGCAAAATATGCCTACAATGACTCCACAAACAGAAGTACAAGGAAAAGTCCTTTTGAGATAGTGTATGGCATGCATCCAAGAGGAAACTTTGAGCTTAGTGATCTGCAAGGTGTTGACAGAAGGAGCGCACAAGGTGAAGACTGACACAGATATAAAGGCATTCATGAATAGGTTAGAGAAACACTCCAACAGAGTGTAAAAAATATAAGGAAAAGGCAGATGAAAAGAAGAGAGATGTGCAATTCAAAGTAAGGGATCTGGTGTTGGCCCATTTGAAGAAAGAGAGGCTACCAAAAGAAAAACATACCAAGCTAATGATGAAAAAGATAGGACCCTACAGGATAGTGCACTAGTTTTGTCAAAATGCTTATTAAATTGAACTACCTCCTAGGGTAGCAATATCACCTATCTTTAATGTGTCTGATTTATTTCCATATAAGGGCTTTGTGGTTGCAAATTCTAATTCAGGTATAGTAGAAAAGGAGGATGTTGATTGGGTTAAAGAACTACCACCAAGCCAACCTTTGAGGCTTGAATGCATTCTAGACACAAAGGAGATAAAGAAGACCTAGAAGAAGACATACAAAGAAAACTTGGTCAAATGACAGGACCTTCCAAAGGAATATGCCACATGGATGGATGAAAATGACATCAAGACGCATTATACCACTAATCTCAAGAGGGACTTGAGATTCATTCCTCCCCGAGAGTATGGTGAAGGAGCACCCATGGCTTCATCAACATCTAGGATGTATATGAATGTTTTGTGTATTTTTTTTATTGTAATAAGGTCCCATGGACCATTTAGAGATGTTTTGAAATGTTTTGAATCCTTTAGTAAGGTATTTATGCCAAATTTCTCCTATTTAGTCATTCAATACCTAATTGGTCAAACTATATTCAAACCCTCCAAATGTGTGGGAATGGACTAGAATTGACATTTATCATGGTTGTAATCCATAATTGGCATATTGGCAGAGTTATAGGGGCATAAGGAGTCATTAGATAGTCAAATAGAAAAAGTCACAAAAGTTGTAAAACTTGCTTGAGCAACTTTTCTTGTAAAACTAAATATTTTGTAATCCCAACAGTCCAGTAATTTGAAAATTAGCTGGAATCAGTTTCGGAAATTGTAATAGGCCTACTTATGCCTCGTTGTTGAAGTTTTGAAGGAGATCAATAATTTTTTGCTCTTAATTTTCATGATATTCCACGATTTGCTTGCAAACAATCAATTTGTATGACCTTGTACGGATTGGAAGGAGTCTGAAATATACATGGATGTGTAGATAATTGAATTACCTTTCTTTTGGTTTTGGTTTGACAAAAAACCATTAAGGTTTGTAGGAGTTATAAGCAATTTTGTACAAACAATTCTGAAACCCTAACTACCTAGGGGTTTGTCACAAAAATGACCTTAGCTCTTCAGTCTATATGCACCCTAAAATGGTCGCCTAGACTATGGGCCCCATTTATCATTGTATCATTTTATCAAATTTCCTAAATCAATTCTTTGGAACATTTTCAATTCAAATCAATTTCCTTGATCAAATTGTAATTAATTCAATTATTTCAATATTTCCTAAGGTTTGATCATTTTTATTTAATTAAAAGATTTAATCTCCCTTTTAATTAAATAAAATTCATCTTATTTAATTAAAAGATTTAATCTCTCTTTTAATTAAATACATCTTATTTAATTAAATTAAATTTCTCTCATTTAATTAAATAAAATTCTTCTAATTTATTTAATTATAAAGAAAACCCCTCTTTTAATTAAATAAATAAAAATCTCCACTTAAAGCACTTTATTTGATGAAAAATGAAATAAATTATATAAAGAATTAAATAAAAATCATTTTTCTTCACATCTTCCTAAGTGGTGGGCTTTTTGCCTCTTAATCATAGTCTTTGATTTTTTGCCTCTTAATCTCAACCGTTCACTTTTCTTTATAAGGAGCCCTCTCCTCATTCTAAGATATAGAATTTTTAGGTATTGTTATGTTGCAGGTTTGGAGAGCAATTTTGGAGGAGGATTTGAGCACTTGAGCTTGGATATTTCAACTTCTCTCTTCTTGTCTTCTTCTTCTTGCATCCATGGCTATTCATGTAGATTAGATTCATGTTTCCTTTCATAGATTAATCTTGCATTTGTATTTCCTTTCATAGAATAAATCATGCATTGTTATCATTTAGATTAATTTCTTTTTATATATTGCAATCATATAGAATAGATCTCATTTTCATACATTGAATCTCTCATTTCATGGTGTACTTGCATGGGCACTAACTAGGTCAATTTGAGGGCCTCCATTTCACACCTTTGCACTCCATGACTAGAGCTATGAGTCGATATTTGAGGCCTCATTTTTGAGCAATCTTGGATGGAATGACTCATAGAAGTGTGACACATTTTTGGCACCCACCGTGGGGAAAAAGATTCATTTTCTATCACTTTAGCTATTTTTCATCAATTATTTTCAGATTTCCAAATTTTGTCTTTTCTGTACTTGTTGCTTTTGTCTGCAGGGAAATCTCGCGCGACATTTTGCAGGTTCCCGGGTGAGCTTTTGCTGATTTTGTGTTTTCTCACACAGCTCTGTGTACTTCCTCACACGGCACTGTGTACTTCCTCATGCGAGATCCGGCACTAGGCTGCGGATCTAGACTGGTTTGCTATTTTTCTATATTTTTCTACTGTCTATGCATTGTTTCGCACGGATGCGCATTTATTCGCGCGAGATATATGTTTCCTCATGCGACACAATGTAGATCCTCACACGGCACTGTGTGTTTATTCACATGAGATTCTGTACCAGAGATCTATTTTTATTTTCTATATTTATATCTCTAATTTTTTGTGCTAACCACTAATGTTTACTATTTCTATTGTGATTTGTGATTTGTTGTCGCTGTTACTGATTTGGACTTGCTTGGATAAATAACAAAATGATTCGCGTTGCATTGGATTTGAGGTATTTTGTTGATCTCTATAACATTTGTATTTTGAAAATAAAATGAACATCTCATGTGTTTAGCTTGAGTGTTTCTTGCTTTCATAGATCACATTTCCAATTGGTGCTCTAAAAATGGACCTAGATTTGATTTCTTGCATATATGTTTCACATAGTAATTAGGCCCTATGAACACTATTTGTGGCGATCTTGAGAGAGTGGGCTTCATTTGCTTGTCTTACATGCGAAGCTCTTCTTGATGATAAATCCCCTTGTAGGTAGGGAAGGCTTTATTTTTATCTCATTGGTCAACTTGGTTTGGGCTTCAACTTTTGGCAATACTTTCTCTCTTTGGGGAGATTGGTGTCATTTGTTATTGTGTGAACCTTGAATGAGGTGATTTCAAATTAGTGGGTCAATTAATCT
>JAGRRI010010584.1:0-16088 GCA_018584345.1 Thuja plicata
GTATGTATGTATGTACGTATGTATGTATGTATGGGAACATTAACAGTTTTATTTGATACATACATTATGATACCTTGACATGCATATATTAGGAGCATACATTATGCATGGATGCATACATTGCTTGGACATATGTATGGGTACATTCACAGCTGATTAGCATAGTTGTTTCTTTGCATATCTAACTAATTATTTATTATGGGTAGAAGTGATTGACATAGATGATTATTTGTTTTCTGCATAGCTGATTATTTATTTGTTGATTACTTGCTATTAGCTTAACTAATTAAATGTCATTAATATGCTATTGGCATACTTTAGATATGCGGGAACATAGATATGTTAGCATTGGCATGCGAGAATTTATATATGTTGGCATATGATTACATTGACATATTTTATAGCTCAACACATTTAGTTTGCACTTGGTTATATATAGAAAACTGGTCATATGGTTTCATAAGATAAGATTTATGTGGTTATTCTTATGTTTATATGCCTAACATCATTGTTATGGATCAGGTCTTGATATCATGAGTTTTATAGCGGTTGAGTCCTTGCGACTCATTGATCTTGGGTCCACAGGTTGGGTACATTGAGACATCATGTACTTGATGTCAAGAAGCCATTACTCGGAGCATTTAGTGAATATCATGGACTTGATAATTGGCCAATACTATTGATATTAGGAGTTTGATATCAGTTGAGTCCTTGTGACTCGTGGATCTTGGATCCCCATGTTGAGTACATGGAGGCATCATGGACTTGATGTTGGGAAGCCATTAATCAGAGCATTTAGTGAATATCATGGGCTTGATATTCAGAAAATGTTGTTGATATAATGGATCTGATATTAGTTGTGTCTTTGAGGCTTGGGAATCATAGATCCACGGGAGAGTATAAGGTGACATCATGGATTTGATGGACTTGGTATTCGGTAAGCCAATGTTATTGATATCATGGATTTGATATGATCATATAATGGACCTGATGTCGGTAAGTTATTGATGAATAACATGATTGAGTATGTTAGACTCAAGGTTGAGTATTTGGTAGACATCATAGACGTAATGACTATAGGCCAATACTCAGAGTACTTGATGAATATCATTCGTACTTGATATTTGGAATATTATCATGGATTGATGGAATACGTGTGTGACTTATGTTGTCATCATGTTTGATAAGATGATAGATGTGATATCTATGACACTATTGGATAAGGAATCCATTGTGTTTATGTTTTTGAGTCATACTATAGATGGGAGATCTATAGGTTGATCTTTTCCTCAAGTCCAAGAGGGAGTGTTAATATTTTTTCCTTTACGTCAAAGATCAATGCATTAGACAAAGTGGAAACAACAATAATTAATATATTTGATATAATATTGATATATTTAATTATGATAAAATTGGTTGGATAATAATAATAAATAGAAAAGGTTATATTGATTATTAAGGATTGATTTAATAATTAAATATGGAGAAAATAAGATAAAAGAATATATTATTATTAAGGACCAAGTAGGCCAGTCCTTGAGGGAAATAGTTATGACTCTTGGAGAGTCATCATTATGTATAAATACAGAGAGTAGATCTGCTCAAGGAACTCACTAAAAACATAATGTAATAAGTACTTGAGAAGATTTATAATTCCATACATTCATAGTATTTTGTCCTCTTCTTGTGTGATTTATATCAGACATATTAGCCAAACTTCATCAACATATTAGAGGATCAAATTAGAAGGAAAAGAGCATATCCAAAGTACAATTTGATAGTATAACTGAGAGGGGAGGTAGGGGGGGTGAATAAGTGGCGTTAAAAAAAATTCCAATAATCCAACCAAAACTTATATCTCAAATATAATATCCTCTAGTTATCTTTCAGTCCATCAAGATGTATGCCTTAAAAAACTTTAACAAATATATACTGCTCGGTAAGATATACTATTTATTTTTTCTAGCTTTTACTGAGTAGTAGCAATTTAAACTTAGTGTTTACTGACCAATCCAATTTTAGTAATGTGTAAAGTAAACTATCAATGCAATGAAAGAAATACACATTTGAGACATTGATTTTTAACATGGAAACCCTGTTAAGGGAAAAACCACTTGGGATCGGTAACCCAAAACTTTCACTCTTCTGAAGTGATCTCGGTGAAGAGACAACCCTATTAAAGGTTACAAACATAGTGTTAAGTGTGACCTTGTTAGAGGATTCCAAACTAATAGTTTGTCTTTTGACCTAGCATTCACTATGTTGTCAACAAGAAAACCTTTTGATACACTTGAGTATCTCAATACATTAAGGATGGTTAAATCTCACTCGGTTAAGAGATTTCTTGAATCAATGGTTAAACCAAAAGAGTAAATGATTTATTCAATAATACAACTTTAACTTTCATATTTTTAGATCTATTGTTAGTCCAATAATACCTCTCTGATCAATATTATCTTCAGTTCCTTTTCTCCCTTCTATGTTCTATTCTTCTCGGTGAATGCTCTGTCCTGTGTTGCTCGGTGTCTACAGAATTCCTTGGCTCTGTTCTTCAATTGGTATGATCAAATCTGCATGAAGACTTCTATCTTCACCAGATTTATATTCAGCATTCCTCTTTTCATAATGAATTACTTGTCTCTTTATATAGACATGATTTAGCCGTTCAATCTCCTTGTATTCATCGTAGATAACTTCTTGATCTGTAAAACTCGGCATTCTTTTCTTTATCCCGTAAAGATCTTCTTTAGTTTTATTCTATGGATCTCTTCTTGATAATGACACTTTAAATATCTTCCATGCTTTATTTTAACTAATTTTTAACAATAAGGAAATCAATTAGTCAAACTAAATATAGCTCCTGCCAGCTAAGTGTTTTTGTCATTCTTTATCTTTAGTTCTCATCGGTGATCAGCTTTAATTAGCTCGATCATTGACATCAGTTAGGCTTCGTGACCACTCTAGTTATGCTCGGTAAATAGCTCTTGCTAGGTAACCACTTTCTCAATTGCTGCGGTGTTCCGTATACACTGTCAACTTCTCGATGTTCACTTTTCGTCGATGTTTACTGTCACTTGGTGTATACTAATACTTGGTGTATATAGAACTTATATGTTTCACAAACTGCATAAAATTTTTCTCTTCATCTTTTCAAGGTTATGAACAATATGTATATGACCAATCAAAACATATCAAATTGACATCAATGAAAATTAAATACATTAACTAATTTAATGTCTTGCATTCACTTTTGCAGCTCGGTGATCATGAAATTATCTTTTTCAAACATTCAATCAGTTATCGTTCATCACAATTTGGAGGTAAATTAAAGGGAATATTATTAGTGAATAAAGGAATATCTAAGGAACAAATTTGGGACTATTAAATAGCAAACTAGGGAAGTGAAAAAAGGGATATCTAAGGAACGAAGTTGGGACTTTTAAATAGAGAACTAAGGCATTGATCTTATTGCAAGCTAGATTAAAGGGTGCAAGAGGGTTTGGAGATTAGTTTAGGGAAGACTTGAAGAAGTAATCTTCACACCATTACCTAGAAATTTTGGAGGAAAAAATTGTTACTATCCTTCCATTCTCTTTGTCTACTTTGAATAGTAATTTTTTTCAGTTTTAAAAGACATTATATAAATTATCTTTTTCAAACATTCAATCAGTTATCGTTCATCACAATTTGGAGGTAAATTAAAGGGAATATTATTAGTGAATAAAGGAATATCTAAGGAACAACTTTGGGACTATTAAATAGCAAACTAGGGAAGTGAAAAAAGGCATATCTAAGGAACGAATTTGGGACTTTTAAATAGAGAACTAAGGCATTGAGTTTATTGCGAGCTAGATTAAAGGGTGCAAGAGGGTTTGGAGATCAGTTTAGGGAAGAATTGAGAAGTAATCTTCACACCATTATCTAGAAATTTTGGAGGAAAATATTGTTACTATCCTTCCATTCTCTTTGTCTACTTTGAATAGTAATTTTTTCAGTTTTAAAAGACATTATATATTTTGTCTTCCTTGCATAAATCTGAAAACTTTAATAGATATCCCAACTTTCCATAGAGCGGGTAAAGTTCTTTCATTATAGAAAATTATGGTAGAGGACACATTTGTTAATGTTAGGTAGATGCGTGAGATATCATTCATACCAATGTTACTATTCAGACAATTTGGAGTAGAATAGTCTATGTTTTCTATCAAAAATGTTCATGCTTGACTTTCTTATGGTCACCGCTCAACTATGTCATTGTGAGACCTCCTCTATTGTTGAGCTATTATTTTTTTGTTCATGAATATTGTGTATGATTTGTTTGTGTCATGATATAGTATATGTATATCTTGTCATCATGATTCTTTACAATGGCTCAGGTTTATGGTTATCAGGTAGATGTATATCTATCTACCATTCATGATGGTGATGTCTATAATAGCATTATGGAAATTATTATGTTCGTAATAACAATTATTTTGCATTCCACCTTGTGAAATTTTGATGTTGAGAAAATATATCGTCTTTGTATTGTAACTTCTATTCTTCCTTTGATATTTATTTTGGTGATGTCCTTTGTTTCACACTCGATGACTTAGTTAATTTTTGAGATGAAAAGGATATGAATAAGTATGATCATCTCATTTTGTTTTGAGATAATTATACAGTGAGATGGAGAGTTGTATCATATCAATGTCTTTTATTACAATTTATCACTGAGACAATGGTTTATGATTTGTGCAAGATCATTTATAATTAGAATTTCACTTATTCAATATAATCCGTGAGAGGATTTTTTTTATTTCTAAGCAAGCTATACTTGAATTGTTATTAGACTTCTTTTATTTATTGTTCTAGGTCAACAATCTATGAGTTCTTTTTGTTCATTTGAATAAGATGGAGGATACTGTAATCATTTTTGAGAACTCAATAAAGGAGTACTATTTTTCTTGTGTGACTAGGTTTTCCCCTTGGGTAGGAGGGTTTCCCAGGATAACGTTTTTGTCTTCTTCTCATATATGCTTTAAGTTCTAGTATATTTTTTCTATTTCTATTCTATTTCATAAAACTTAACATGGTATCAGAGCGGGTCTAGTCAAGATATGTATCATAATAGGAAAATTGGGAATTTAACATATGAAAGAAATGAGGGATTCTTATGAGAATGTGTAGCTGAAGAAGCCCTGTATGGTAGAATATATGAAGTAGTTTCTATTTTTTTTCACATCAAATAAGTGAGAATGATGCCCTTCCTCAGAGGGAGTATCCGTTTAGAAGGAGTCTGTCTATCCATTACTGGCAACCTTAGACAAGGAGGTGAGGTGGTTGATACTAGAATTAGAGGGAGTCTGACTTGGGAAAGGAGGTCTGAAGGTTGATATCTATCTCAGAGAGAGCCACATCATTATGAAAATTTGTTAATGAGTTCTTCTTCATGGGGGAGAATTTTTAGGTGCAACCCCTTGTTAATGATTTCTTCTCCACGAGGGAGAAGTTTGAGGTGAAACCCCTTCTTAATGAGTTCTTATTTGTGAGGGAGATGTTTTAGGTGCAATCCCATGTTAATGACTTCTTCTCTGTGAGGGAGAAGTTCTAGGTGAAATTTTTTGTTAATGCATTCAACTTTAAGAAAGAAGTTTGAGGTGAAATACCTTATTCCACCCTCTAGGATTACCTATGGTTGATCTAGCCTCTAGGATTATCCATGGTAGAAGTCATTTGTGAGACTCCATGACTTAGCTTTCTATTCTTTCTCCCTCTAAGAGTAGTCAAGGTGAATGTCATGTTTAGATGACAATATTATATTGAGAAAATTTGTGATGAAATTTTTCTATTGACACTTTTTGGTTGTAGCTCCATTGTTCTTGTGAGGTTGTGACATACTATGACATATGCATGACCTCTCTCTTGCTAAAAGGTAGTGTCAATGTGTAGGTAGCTACGTGAGATATCATTCATACTTGTGTTACTATTCAAGCAGTTTAGAACAGATTAACCTATGTTTTCTATCAAAAATATTCATGCTTCACTTTCTTATTGTCATTGCTCAGCTAAGTGATCGTGCAGCCTCCTCCATCGTTGAGCTATTTTTTTCATGACAATCATTGTGGTTCTTTAGAACAGCTTATGTTTATGACTATTAGGTAGATATAGGCCTATCTACCATTCATATTTTTCATGTCCATAATAGTATTAATGGAAGCTATTATGTTGGTAATGATAGTACTTTTTTATTCCACTATGTGAACATTTAGTGTTGAGAAAACATATTTTCTTTGTATTGTAATTGTTATTCACCACTTCATATATATTTTAGTTAGGTCCTTTATTTTACACTCGGTGACTTAGTCAATTTGTGTGGCAAAAGGGATATGAATAAGTATGATCATCTCATTTTTTATTTGAGAATATTATCGGGTGAGATAGAGAGTTGTATCATTTCTACTTCTTGTACTACAATTTATAATTAAGATGGTGGTGTATGATTTATGCAAGATCATTTATAATTAGAATTTTTCTTATTCTATATAATATGTGTGAGGATGTTTTTTATTTCTAAGAAATCTATGCTTGAACTATTATTAGACTTCTATTATTGATTTTTGTATGTCAACAATCTCTGAGTTATTTTTGTTCATCACAATAAGATAGAAGATATTGTTATTAGTTTTTTGAACTCAAGAAAAGAGTACTATTTTTATGGTGTGGATAGATATTCCCCTCAAACATGAGGGTTTTCTAAGGATAACTTTTTTTCTTCTACTCTTATATGTTTTGAGTTCGAGTATATGGTATCTATTGTTATTTTGGTTCATAAAACTCAACAATATTGACTAGAGTCTATGGATTCACTTCACCTTACTAAATCATTTTTGACATAAGGTGAGGGTCTTTTTTCCTTACTACTTATTCAATTTACTGAATCATAGCATAGAATATCATAGTAAAAACCCTACTTAAAACCTTGTTCTGCATGATGGTATCATTCTCTTAATCCATGAACAAATTTCAAAATTGTGTCTGCTTCATCCAACCCCAATTGTGGCTTAGGGTCCTAGTGTTATGATAATAATCCTAGTCTTTCTGATCAAGATGGGAATTGGGATACTGTGTGGGGAGAGGAAGATTATATTTCCTCTATAGTTTAACCCAAGAAATCCCCTCGTAAACCCATGGTTAAAAATAGTATTAATGTCAAAACTCCCACCACGCATAAGGATAAAAATATGAATATGGAATAACCTATGGAAAGATGTCTTCCCTATTCGAAGGATACCCTAAAGGATAACCCAAAATCCCTATATGCCACTGAAGGATACTACACCTCTTATTATCCTACTGATAGAGAGAACAAGCCTACATTTCCTCACAACTTGAACCCTAAAGCACACTACTTTAAGGTTTCTAGAGAACATGAATTGATGAATCTTAGTTTAAAGAACATGGCTATGTCTAGTGAATTGGAAATGTTGGAAGCTAAAGGAGAACCTGAGAATACTAATTGAACCTTTTGGATGGAGGAAGATAAGATATCTATGGAGGAATATTTGAAAATTAGAAGGATAATGATAATAAGGTGAAGCAGTTGGATTGTGAAATTGGTAAAATCAGGGTGACTATGAGCACCATCATGGAATAGATGCACAAAATTCAAAAAATAAATTTAACTACTATGGGTACTATGGTGGAGAATTTGGAAAAAACTTGGCATGGAACCAAGGTTGTTGATACATAAAAATCCCCAGTTTAATGATGTATGTTGCTAGTGTTGGTTCTTTTTTTGGTGCTATTTTTTTGTGGGCTTTTGTGTTGTTGTTGTTGTTGTTGTTGGTGTTGTTGTTGTCGTCCCTTATTTATTTTATGTTTATCAACTTCTTAGTCTTCATAAAATTTAAAAATTTATCTTTCTTTTTCTTGTAAACTCCATGGTTTTGGGCCCCTGTAAAGCCTATTTTTCCTTAATAAAAAATATGTAATACAAAGTCACCAAATTATTAGTATCCAACATTTCCCTAGATTACATTATCATACAAAAATATGCACAGTTTGGAGATACATTTTTCCTAGGGTATACAACATAAATAGGGATTATTTATAATCATAATTCATGCTTAGATATATATATTTTAAGATTTGAATATTTTTTTCTTTAGTAGATTGATTCTTGATTGCTAAATTGGTTTCCTCCTTGATCACAAGATGAAGCGATGATTGATGGGGACCTAATGATTGTTTTCTCGATCTTGTTCATTTATTTATATCGTAACAGACTAGTGATTGATAAATAAATGAAGTATTTTCATTAAAGTATTCATGATTCATGATTGATAAATGATCCTTTAATTGATGTAATGATTTATCCTTTGTAATTTCTTAGTCACAAGGTCACTATCTTTCATAAGATTTGAGTCACCATTTTTCATTATTTATTTTGACAATAATAACTAATTATCCAAATTGACCTCTATTGGATGTCCTTGTCAAATGAATTCTTCTCCCTTTTATATATTCCAATGAGAATAGGATTCAGACCTCATTACCATATTTATTCATTGTAAAGGCAATAACTTTCATAACTAACACCATTTGAGAGAGTCACAACCCTTCATCATTTGTGCTCTATATAAGATTCAAAACCTTTTTTAATTACCACCCTTTAAAATAGTCCAAATCCTTCATCTATTCTTTCTAGTCTAGTATTATTCCATTAATTCATCCCTAATTCATATGTTCCTTCTTTCTTCTTTCCGTCTTCTCCCTCAAATTAAGCTCCCTTCTCCCTTTTATATGTCATGCTTAATGAAGACACAGATTTTTCATTCATGCATTTTAACAATTTATTTAATTTAAATTATTCTTTTAATTATATATTTATACTTTTGTTATAATTATTAATGTTTATAATTTAGTCCTGTATCAATAAAAGTACATTACATGTAACTAATTTTTGTAGGAATAAGATTGAGTAATCTTGTGCTAGACTTTGGATTGCATGAATTGATAAATAGCATATTTTAACATTTCTTGTGCACGTTTAGAAAATAACACAATGAATATGTTAGTAAGTCATGAAGATTGTTACGGTTATGTCAATTGATGAGATTTATCCTATTTTCCAACATTTACATACATACAAGATCCAATATGTTGATAGTTATTGGGAGTTGCATCAAGAATATAAACTTTTGAATATGGCGGATCAATCTTCACATGAAGATGCAAGTTGAGGCCATGGGATTACTTTCTATAATTGGTTTTACATACGAGTTTCATAGTGGTACTCTTGTTTGACCAGTATCTAATGATAATCAACTAGAACTATAAGAATGGATACATGATATTTTTTATGTCATCGATGAAAGGATCGAATATCTTCTTAAGAAATTACCATACATCCTTGTGACATAATTTCAAGAAAATTTATTTTTGACAATACTACTTCTAATCAATTTGTAAGTACATGTGATAAATCAAGATTAGGCGATGTTTGATTATTCCAAAGAAAGTGTAGAGAAGGAACCCAAAACTCTGATTTGGGACATTAGTTGTTTACCTTAATTTTCTCATAAGTTTTCAGCCTTTACACATGGAATAATTAATAAAGAGGTGTCTACAAGCTTTTTTATTCAAAGTAAAATTGTTGACCATAAAAACTTTAGTGGAGAGGTTTTTGTAAAGGTTGAAGAAATGAGACATGTAAAACAACAATTCTGATTTTTACTATAGTAGTAATATTTATTTTCATTTTTATGAGGTAATAGCTCTTTCATATGAGGATGCTGGTAATATTTAATTTATCCATGCTATAACTCAAGTTATTGATTGTAAAAATTAGGTATATATTGTAGATTGAAGCCTTAAAGGTTCTAAGTTTGTTCATCATACCATGGAATTTTTCAAAGGAAAGGATGAAAAATTAGAAATTTGTCACAATTTATAGATTGTGGACAATGGTGATATGTCCCTTATATCTCAATATATTTCATCCTATAGTCATGGATAAATTAGTGATGTATATTCTACAACTAGTTTTACAAAAGGTTCAAGCATGAGACATGATGCTTTTGATGATGCATCTTATCATTGGAATGAATATTTGCACTATGGAACAAGTAATACAGATTAGTCCCAAAATTTGAATAAATGATGCTAGGAAGGTAAATGAAATCTATTTTAATGGCTCATCAAACCATTTTTTATCTTCAAAAAATCCATGACACTCATGACTTCAGGGATGATGCTAAGAAAGCATTTTGTAGTTCTAAGGTTTGACTTGATGTTGATTCTTTCTTTGATGGAGATGTTGAATTTATTAATGACACCTCTAGTTAATCGATCACTTATGAGTTATCTTTAGTGGGTGATGAAGGTACACATAATTCATCCTTATATTTTTCACTAATGTCATATGATACGGAAGTTGTTTATTTATTTGTTGGTTATTTAATATTTATAGATTCTTCATTGAGTACTGGTTGTCCTAATTGGGTTTCTATTGTAGTTTTATATTTAGCATGGTAGTATTTGAAGACACGTGTACTTGTTGGATATTGTCTATAAAATGGATATTTTTTCTATATATGCATATGGTGATGCTATCAATATCATTCTTATTTCTGTCTTGAGCTACAAAAACAACATTTCGTGGCCTAAGGAGATAATTTATTTAGATACTGGAGTCACCTTGCACATTGTCTTGATGGTCTACTAATAAATATGTGATGTAGGAGCATCACTCTCTGCTCATTTTTTTGTCTCTAATTAATTTTTAATTTCTTGTTCTATTTTGTATTTTTTGGTAGTTTGGCTTGTTTAACTTTATGTCCCTAGTTTAATGAAAGAGTAGTCTCTTTTCTCTAGTTAAGATATCATGTCACATGTTGTAGGATAGTTTCTGCAGATAGTTGGTTGATTACAAACCAAACAAATTATTTGGTTATCTTCTATCACCTATCTCTAATTCCTTTTATAAAGATCAAATACTAGTATAAGGTGGTTGGTGTGTATGGAAGCCACGAAGTCTAGAAAACATTCATCAAAAAGATGAAAAAAGGAAAGAGACATAGTTTGGGGAAGATGCATGTTCTCTACACACATTTAGAAGATAATTAGAAGAATGAAATTAAACAACCTAGCTTATTCATCATATACACTCTTTTATTTTCCAGTAAGAATAGATTATAGGTGGTGTGTTTGAGCTAGAATAAACTGATCCTTGGAGGATCTTTTAAATTTCAAAACTTCATTGGTATAGAGTAAATTAATAAGACTTAATTTTGTAATGTGAAATTTTGTGGCATTCCATTGAATAATTTGAATAATCATTTATGTTCAATGTATTTAATACGTGTATGAATATTTTTCTTGTGTTCATGTATCATTGACAGTATAAAAGACAATTAAGAATTTAAACTCTAAATTTATAAAAATCCTTCCTTCATTTCATTTCATCTTTGTTTTCTTTTGTCAATCCCTTGTTTTCTATTTATCAACAAGGCTGAAATAAGATTTGTGTCAGATCCTTAATAACTTGGGAGCTTGTGGAGTAGCTAATATGCCTCCTGTGAGAATGAATAGAGGAGTAAGTAGAAGAGGTAAATAAGAAGGAATGTTTTTAATTATGGATACTATGATGGCAAGGTTGGATGCCATAGAATGGGCCCAAAGAAGAGGTGTAATGATTGTTGAAGGTTGCGATGTGGAAGAACTGGAGGAACCCCAAATCAATAACGGTATTATTACAAAACATATTGAAGATGATGAAATATTATTAAGAATAATAATGAGTGTTGGGGCCAAAGCCAAAGTATAAGTTTCTTCATATTCAATAAGCTTCAACAGAGAGGAACTTCTTGACTAGATATATGAACTTATAAGTATTTTGAGTTTGAAGTAGTGGTAGAAGAGAATACAGTAAAAATTTCCTATATAAGAATCAAGAGACATGTCGCAATGTGCTGGGATTATGTTCAGACGGAGAGGAAAAAGAATAAAAGGCAGAAGATCAAGCCTTCGGATCGGATGGTGGCCAAGTTGAGCGAAAAATTCTTTCTTATTGATTATCAAAACAATCGCTTGAGAAGATTCGAGAACTTGAGACGAGAAGATATGTCAGTCAAAGATTATACTGAAAAGTTCTGAAGATTGGTGATTAGTTCTGGTCATAACGAGGAAGGGATGGAGAAAGTGGCAAGGTATTTGAATGGGTTAAAGTTTAGTTTGGAGGACGAGTTAAATCTTGCATCCCCTAGAAGTATTGAAGAAGCATATCAATTGGCCCTAAAGCAAAAAGATAAATTGCTAAGGAAAAAAAAGGAACAAGAAAAGACGAGAGGAAGAGGACTTAGAAGAAGGTGATGAAAAATAAGAAGAGGACAAGAACATTATTTAGAAGAAGGGGTTGCTATTTTTAGTGGGGAATCAAATAGTGAAAGAGGATGTTATAAGGATATAAGAGGAAGACCTTATAGAAGGGGTTCTTTTAAAGGACGGGGAAGAGGTTTTTCTATTAAATTATTTAAGTGTAACCAATATGTTGGTCATAAAAGTTGAGAATGCCTAGAATCACCAGAAGGAGGGCATACCATGTTTTAAAAGAGTAATAAAATTGTTACAAGTAGACAAAGAGAGTGTGGTATGAGCTGCTCACTATAACGTTAAACTAGAAACATGAGAATGTTTGTTTTTTAAGAGGGTATTGTTGAAGTCACCAAAAGAGAGCCAATAACTAGTTCAAAAAAAGATACTATTTAAAACCTAATGTAAGTCAAAAGGTAAATGCTTAAAATTGATTATTGACAGTTGTAGTATAGATGATCTTGTAGCGCCAAAGATAGTAGAAAGGTTAGGCCTCAACAGAACTAAACACCCTACACCATATAAAGTTTCTTGGTTACCAAAAGGGAACCAATTATTGGTTGATGAACAAGTGCTTGTTGAATTTCACAATTATATTTATAAGGATTGTGTATTTAGATATGTAATTACTATTAATGTATTCCTTGTATTAATTGGAAGACAGTGTCCCATTGATAGAAATATAATGCATAATGAAAGAAACAATACCTATACCTTTCAAAAGGATGGAGTTAAGCATACCTTGATACACATTAAAGAATAATAAGAGTGTTGCGTTAGCAATAAAAACAATAAGGTAGTTGTGGTAAATGGTAAAAATTCCTTATGTGATATGAATAATGAAGATGTGGGTTTTTCTTTGGTGTTAAAAACTGAAATTATACGCACCACTACAAAATCAGATTCTTTGCCTAAAGAAATATATGAAATTTTGGAGGATCATAAATACATTGTTGCAAGAGTTTATGGATGATTTTCTACCTCTTGAGAGTATAAGTCGTCATATGGAATTAATGCGTAGACCTAGCCTACCAAATAACGTTGCATATCTCTTGACTCCTAGGAAGAATGAGGAGATTAGAAAGCAAGTAGAAGAACTACATAAGAAATTTTTTATAAGGGAAATCCTTAGCCTTTGTACTATTCATATTGTGTTGGTGCCTACGAAATGAGGTGAATGAAGAATATGAACTGATTATAAAGTTATTAATAAGACAACTATTAGATAAAGATTTCCTACTCCTAGAATTGAAGATCTAATGGATTGTTTGAGTGGGTCCATGTATTTTTTGTAAAATAGATCTTAAAAGTGGTTACTATTAGATTACAATCCAACATGGAGATGAATGGAAAATCAAATTCAAGGCTAGTGATGGATTCTATGAGCCTATGGTTATGCCATTTGGACTATCTAAATACACCTAGTACATTTATAAGGCTCATAAATGAAGTTTTGATTCTCTTTCTTTGAAATTTTTTTATTTTATATTTTAATGACATATTGGTGTTTAGAAGGTCAAAGAAATAAAATTTGGAGAACTTGAGGATGGTTATGATGAGATTGCATGAGTAAAAGTTATAGATTAATCCAAAGAAGTGTGTGCTTCTATATATTGAGTTTTCGTACTTGGAATTTTCGGTGTTCAAGATGGATTGAAAATAGATAGCGAGGAGGTTCAAACCATTATTGATTAGAAAACACCAAGGACGTATATGGAGGTAAGAATTTTCCATTGCATCACTATTTTTTTTTTTTATCAAAGTTAATATCAAACGTCGGTCATGTTGTTGATCATATTCTTGAAAACATAATAAAATACAATTTGAATGGACCAATGAAGCTAAGAAGAGTTTCAAAAATTTTAGACAAAATGTGAGTGAGAAGCCTATCCTTTATTTTCCTAATTTTGATAAAGTTTTCAAAGTTGAGTGTGCCACAAGTCTTAGGGAAAATAAAGAAAGTAAATATTTGATATGTTTATTCAATAATATCGAGGAAACTTTATACGATGTCAATAACAAAAATGTAGTTTAACAACAATAGCAAGGTAGTTATACCACCATACACCAAGTAAAAATCTAGACAATATAATACATATAGGATGAATATAGTTATGCCAACATTACCCACTTACTACATTTTCCTAAGAAAATATCAAAAACACCTTACCTTAGGGACCCATCCTTAAGGATTACATATCAAAACATGTTGATTATATAATATGAACACTCTTTCGAAGTAGAAAATACTCAACAAAGAAAGGCTCTATCAATATGTTTCTTGACCCTCAAAAAGGTGTGGTTTTGAGTTGTTTCCTTAAGCTCTCAATCCTGAACTCTTGAATCACAGAGTCTTGAATTATTCAACAATAATCCCTAAGAGATGCGACAAATCTATATCATTGTCTAGTGACCATGAAAGGGTATAATTCTTGATCATATACTTTGAATCTCACTAGAAATCAATCCATATTAAGAACAATACCAATTCCTAAACGTGTCTCCAAAATGATTCTTCAGAAGACATGCATTCTTTAAATTTGTCATGATTAGAAATAAAAACAAAATAGAAAATAAAAAAATGCCAAAAATTCTTCTCTTCCAAAACACCATCCCAGAGCAACAAGTTGACTTGAGATGATGGAAGTTCCTCCATCCTATGATGTGGCTAAACTCTAGATTGATCCTGTTACACTTTATTGTCCAGAACTAGTACCGAACGGAGAATTACAACCTCTAAACGCAAATAAACATGAACAATATTCTTAAGTGAATTTGTGAAGTTCATCAACGAAATGGAATGTCAAGTTAAACTAAAAATATGTCGATAATGACCCATCGTCAACCAAAATATTTATGTCACAAATCATTCATTGCAATAAACCAATAAGGATTCATTCACAGCAAAGTGTTCCAATAAGAAGTTTTGAATATCTCATATCTCTCTCAAAATATTAACTTAACCATGTGAGATTACAACATCATTTGTAACCACTATCGAAAATCATCTCTTTATTCATTAGCAAATTTGAGGAAGAATGAAAGAAACTTTAATAACTACTCTAACCTTCATAAGTATCGACATTTGTGTCATTGAGATTAAATATCAATTTTCCACATGTCCTGGTGGTAATAGTAGACCATGATCAGAAGCAAGACATAAAATGGCTTCATAAACTCCCAAGAGGAATGCACAAAGAATTTCCACAACTAAATATCCTTCAGCTACAAAAATGCTATTTTCTTCCAATATTGAATACAAATGGGTGGTCACTAAAAATATATCATGGAGTTTTTTTAATTGATGATGGATTAAGATGTAAAGTTATATGCATCTCAGAAGGAACAAGTACCTATCAAATTACCATAGAAGATGCTCTGCAATTACTGGATATAGAACATTCTCTTTCTTAACTGTAAAGTACAAAAACTAAAAAATACATCTACATAAAAATCACTCTTGTTGCACACATAGGAATGTTCTTTTTGCATGCACGTCCTTCAATATTGGTGTCATCTCCTTCACACATTTCTAGAATAAACTCTATGAAGTATGTTTCAAATCCGATTGCTTCAGTCCAATGTAGTCTCCAACACCTTATGTATCTACAATATTCTCATACCATTGTAGCATAAATGGAAGTTCAGGAATGTAATACAATGGATTTAGTGATAGAGATACCCACATTGACTGAATATGTCATAGGAAATAGATGCATAACACGTGATACAAT
>JAGRRI010010607.1:0-14873 GCA_018584345.1 Thuja plicata
AGGCAACAGGTCGAATCACGCAGACAGTCAGGATGAATAACTCATATTCAGTCTTGGCTATACCTGGTGAAGAATGACTATGTTGAAGTGTGTGGTTGATTTAGAAGGCCAAAATTAACTCATACAGGCCTAGCTAGCAGAATTATCACAAAGTATCAATATATCAGTGACATGATGAATAGTGAGCCTTTGACAGTCCTCTAAACATGAAAACCATAAAAAGGAAGTCTGAAATTCATGAAGAATAGCCACAAGGGTACCATGGTTGCATCCTACAACATTGAAGAGGGTGGTTTATCGAGCAGTAAAAAGATGCCTAATGATAGAAGATAGTCATGATCCAGAAGAACCAAAGAGAATTGAGAAGTTCATTTAGACCCTTCACTCAACATGGTCATCAAGGGTGGTGAAATATGAAGTCTGTCAATTGAACATGACAACAAAGAAGAAAGAAAACTTACTCTTGAGAAAAAAAATAAAGAGCTTAAAGAGAACAAATATCAAATATGGAAGTCAAAAGATCAAAACATAGAAAAGGGATAGTTTTGAGGGTTTGAAGAAATACATAAAAGATACAAATGACTGCCAGCTCTGACAATTTGACAATGATATATATATGAAGGTACATAGAAGAGAATTTATGGCCAGTAAAAGAACACAAAACCCTTGAAGAACATGTATCATTATTTTTGAGGAAGCAAATCAGTTAAGGAGAAAAAAAGACATAGTCTGAAGATGTAAACTCTCTTGCCTTATCTTTTCTTTAGGTTGTAACTTCTAAGTTTCAAAAAAAATTTTGATCGAAAGACTTGTTAAGTTTCAAAAAATAAATACATGTAGGAATTAAAGTATGCCACACCAAACTAGTTGGATTTGGTATTTGACCCCATTTCAACAATTTATCAACATCTCATAGTAATTTAGCTAGGGCTTTAATTTGGAATCCCAACTAATAAAATATATTACCAGTTAAGCTCACCCATTTAAGTTTCTTGTTTATCAGTTGGATCCATATAAACATGTCAAACTTTGAGCAATTTAGAATATTGTACACCAGATGTTAAACATAAAATAGTTGAAGAAAGTAAAATGAAAGCAATAAATGTAGATTACTGCACCTCTAAATAGAGACCCTTCTAATTCCCATTAGTTCCTTCTTGACCATCGCTCTACAATGCCATGAATGTGAACATTAGATAAAATTTGCATGCATAAAAACACAAGTAAACTAATCAAATAATAGGATTTATGAGTACAATTGCAAATTACCTTTTGATCACTTTTCTTTCTCTTGTTCAAAAATATTATTCTATTCCTTCTTTCCTCCTCCTTCTCAGCACTATTATAACATTGCATTTCAGCTTCAACCTCTTTCTTTTCTTTGTTAGGGAGTTCCTTCTAATTTTTTACACCGCGTATTCTGCATTTACGTTCAATTACATACTTTCTTTGCATCTCATACTGCAACTTCATGTGGTAGTCAACATCACTCTCCCTCTTTTGATAGACTTGAAGCTTCAGATGCTCCAAATATAGGAAGAGATAGACAATGTTTGTTTGTATTTCTCTCTTCCTGTCTTTGGGGCATCTGATGCTTCAAGTAAATTTAGGCTACATTTTTTAGTCTTTTGATGGTCGATCTTGTATAGAATCAACTAATGCAAAAAATCCACTAGGGGTGGCAATATCAATGAAGAACTCAAAATTACAAGACCTAAGAGCCAAACCTAATGCCTCAGGGGCTCATCATAGATGTCCTTTCCTACGTAACTCGCAGAGACATCGTAGTTCAGATTTAACTTTAAAACCAGTCTTTTAAAGGATGATAGAAGTGGTTACGCAACCCCTTTCTAGAGTAGAGTCCCCAGACAGTTTTTCCATTGGCTGCCACCCATTGAGGTTAACAAGGATGAGATCCTAATTATATTCTACCTACAAATAAGTTTTACATAGACCTCCTCATAAGGTTACCTACCCAACGGTTCGTAACTACGATGGAGAACCAATTCTTGTAAGATATTAAGGTAATATCCATGATCCCAAAACTACAAGATTTATAATTGTAGGAGAGGAGATACATATTACCTAATTCTATGACCACTTATCTAAAAACTTGCCTGACATAATTCTATTTGATACTTGCATGTTGCTTCAGATTTGCACAATGATGAATGCAAAGGAAATTACCCATGATAAGGTTTTTTTAGCTGTAGAAGGAATATATTAAGATCTGATTTAATTTATAAAAGCTACCTATTCATGTTAATATCAATAGTCAAATCTAGAATAGATTTAATTTTTCAAACACCCTAACATCTAGAAAATAAAGCTTCATTTTTATTAACACTGGTTATTCACTCTCTAACTCTACCTATACTACCTTCTAAATCATAATAATCCAAATCTTATTCAATCACCCAAATCAAATAAATATTGACACATTATGTAAATGATGTATTAAGTGGATAGATGTAGATAACATATACATACCAAATATTTAAGAGGTTTAACATAGATGGCGTTTGAGAAAATTCTATTTTTCCATATAAGTATTTCCAGCAAAAGAACAATTTGCATGAATAAAATCAATGAATTACTTGTCAATAAATCTATTACCTATTACTAAAGAATACATATATTGGTTCATCAAAATATATGTGAAAAAACATAAAACAACTAAAGAAAGTAAAATGAAAGCAACAAATGTAGATTACTGCACCTCTAAGTTAGAGACCCTGCTAATTCCCATCAGTTCCTTCTTGACTATCACTCTACAATGCCATGAATGTGAACATTAGATCAAATTTGCTTTCATACAAACAAGTAAACTAATCAAACAAAAGGATTTAAGAGTAAAATTGCAAATTACCTTTCGATCAATTTTCTTTCTCTTATTCAACAATAATATTCTATTTCAACTGCAACCTCTTTCTTTTCTTTGTTAGGGAGTTCCTTATAAATATTTACACCGTGTATTATGAATTTACATTCAAGTACACACTTTCTTTGCATATCATACCGTAAGTTCAATTGGTAGTCAACATCACTCTCCCTCTTTCGATTATACTTTATTATTCTTCTGAGGAAAGAGATTTATGTTTAGGTTCTCCTGTAGCATTTGGACCATGCTTTTGTGGTGGAATGAAATCAAGGTTGTGATTCTTTATCCTGTGCATATTTGAAAGGAATAAATATGCATAGGATGATAAAGCACAACCTTGAGTTCATTCCAATATATGAATAAAGCTCACAAAAATATAATAATCTACCATCCACCCATTCAGTTCTTTGATGAGTACAAACCTACACAAACAATTCCAAAATAAAACAAGAGCTGGAGTGTAGCATAGTTCCTTCCAAGTGCAGGGAAGGTGGTTTTTCCAAATAGAGATGGTTTTACATGATAAATGCATCTATTTTATTATGGTTACAACCCAATATCAACAAACAAATTACAATAATATAAACTTAATTTAGTCAAATTACCTGCTTCAAATACAACCAATGTTCATTTGTATTTCTCTCTTCCTATCTTTGGGCATCCAATGCTCAAAGTCATACTTGAAGGATGTTCACCAAAGGGGGTTCCAAATTAGAGAACTCCCTTTCAATTAATAATTATGAAGCCATAAATGGTATACTAATTGTTTAGGATTGTAAGTTTCCATTGATGGCTTCAAATTACCAAGCAAAAGGTGTTTTATAGTACAAAAACTTAGCAACCTCCAGAGCCTTTTGCTTGAATGCGTTATACCCCTGGCGTAAATTAGGGAAACATTTTGCATCAGGATTACAGGGAAATGTAAACCAAGATCCATATAGAGAAAGGTGTTTCTCTTGGAAAATGGTTGATGGTGATTGATGAAGAAGATTTGAAAATGATGATTGATCCAATTCAAATTGGTGCAACATTTTCAAATCTTATTCATAATTATCATCAAATGAACATTTTCAAATCTTCTTCATCATTCATCATCTCAATATTCTATAATCATCTTAGTATATTTTGTATAGGTTGTGTGTGTGTGCAGGTGCATGTGTGTGTGTGGAACCATTTGAATAGTGAGAACCATTTGACAAACCCTATGGGACTGGACCTAAGTCTTGGGGGCTCATCATCGATGGCCTTGCCTACATTCATGCTCAGAGAATTCATAGTTTGACTTCATAGTCTCGAACCAGATCAATCTAGGTTCATCATAGTAAGGGTATTAAAAGAGCCTCAAAGGTTTATTTTTACCTAATTTATAAAACACATAAGAGCAACGTAATTCATGCCATACATAAGGGACTAGAACTATTACTTATGAATAGTGAGAACCATTTGACTAACCCTATGAGACAGGACCTAAGTCTTGGGAGCTCATCATTGATGGCCTTGCCTACGTTCATGCTTAGAGACTTCATAGTTTGACTTCATATTCTTGAACCAGATCAATCTAGGTTCATCATAGTAAGGGTATAAAAATAGATTTTATTATGTCATATCACTATATACCACTAGTTTTCTTCCTCTAAATAGAGTTCACATATTCATCTTATATAAATAATATCTTCCCTACATTCAATCATTATACTCACATAAAATTAATAAACACATAAAATTAATTCACACACAAAATTCATGAATAATTCATTAACACATCATTCATGAACATTTACTATTAGTAAAAAATAACATTCATTAAGATAAGGTTCTTTCATTAGCAAAAAAATGTTAATTGCAATCATTTCTTTTTTGGTTTCTTGTTTGTTTTTTTAGCGAAACGGCTAAGAGGAGAATCAAGATCCTTGTCATTCCCCTCCTCTACTGAATCTGATCTCAACACATGTCTCCTCATCATGTGTTCAGTAAGACTATGTTGTTGTGCCAATGGGGGGTCCGTTGCAATAACAACTATATGGGTTAAATTCACACCATTTTATATTAGTGTTACAAGTATTTCATTAATTAAAAGAACTATAAATCAAAAAAGAAATTTAAAAGAACAAAACATAGATTTTGTTTACCTGACTGTGCCACATCATCTACAATAACATTTTCGTCATCCCAAATTCAACATGGTGATCACTCTGAACATCCTCCACTCGTTCAACATGATGTTATGTATGCTCTAAAATATACACAAATAAGGTTACACCAATTTCAATTTTAGATGTTAAATTGTATTAATAATTACATAATTTTCAATAGCAAATGAACACCTCCATCGACACTGTGATCCACATCAGGGCTTTCGTCATGCGGTGTAGGTTCTGTGTTAGGATTACGAGGCTGCATTACAATTCCATGCACATTGTTATCATTGTTTTCTTTTAAAAAACAAAAATAATTAATTTATGTTTGAAATTAACATCAAATAGATTGTTGCTCAAGTATTCAATTTAAAATATTTTTCATTTGGCATATTTACCTATTCAATCGATGCAGTAGGAGACTCTTGGGTTGGGCATATTTACCTCCGTGCCCTCACTTCTTCCACCCTTCATGCCCTCTGTGGTCTCTGACTGTGAGCCCTCACTGACCTTTGTGCCCTCACTTCACTCAACTATAGAAGTAGTAGAATTGGTCGATCAAAGCCATAGCTTAAAGGACCATGCCTAAAAACATAAATAATATCCCAGCTTACTAGGATTGACAAAGAAACAATGAACAATAACCCTATGGAATATAAAATACTGGTATTCTCAGCTTTCATCAAAGACTAGATGCCCTTCGTACCCTCTGACTACTGCGCATAAGGAAACATAATGAATCAATATCTTTCTTCTTCTTTTTAAGTAATGCCCGTGTTCATCGGAATTTTGACTAACATGGGTGTTCATCAGAATTCCGACCAACACGGGCATAACTTTTTTTTTTTAAAATTACTTCTATCAATCGACCAAGAAAAACCATTTTAATAGTTGGTCGGGAATTTTGGTCAATTTTTGAGGTCAAATGTACTAGTGTATGTTGTAACAGCAGAGTGAGATTCAGGAGTAACATAGCCTACAGCTTAGTTACCTCATCTTGGGTTCTACTTTTTGTCTTTTGTAGTTCAAGTCTCAACCTTTTTGCTTCTAAAATTTTGTCATAATGTAACTTGAATGCATTTTCATCGATTGTGAGACCTTGTACACTTGCCTTAAGATCTTCATCAATGTTGGCCAACTTGTCACTATGCTTGGTAGTGAAAGTTTCTAATGTGCACAACTTTTGAATTAATTTTATTACTTCTGATATTATCAGTTCTATAGTAGTAACTAATTCAAAAAGTTTTACCTTTTATTCTACCACTTCCTGGCTGATTTTCTTTGTAAGCTTATATTGACACTTCTACTCAACACGCTCTTCAATTACCTTGTCTACATCTACATTATGTGATGTGATTTCATCGGTAAGAACTGCTAATTGATCAAGTATAGGTGCACTTTGATCAATATCTGTGTCAGGTAAAATCTGCAATAGTATTTCCTTTGTATTCTCCAGGACTTGTGAGTTCTTGTGCTCCTTTTTGAGTTTTTCTTGTATTTCCTTTCTTTTACAAAGTTCACCATACTTTTTAAGTGACTCTGGATCCAATGTTCTTAGATCACAATCTGGTATATCAATGATTTCATCTAATGTTACTGGAGCTTTTCTCTTCTTCTTCTTCTTTGCAAGAGTAGTGGAATCAGTTGTATGCAGTACCATAGCAAGTTCCTTTGCTTGGTTTGATGTACTTGGTGAAGGTTTTAGAGGTGTTGTGCCTTTATCCTGCTACTCTATATTCACCTGTTGGTTGGTTGTAGATGTCTCTACATCAACCTTATCTTTTTTTGTAGCTTTCTCTTCCTCGGTATTCTTGGCATCACTTTGTTTTTCTTCTCCACTGGTATCTTTATGTTCATCATTTGTGATTTTATGCTCCCCGTCACCCTTATCCTTGGGTATGTTTACATCATGGTCAAGTGTCTTCTCCTTTTCTTCTGAGATGATATTGATAGCTTGTATCAATAAAGGCATTTGTCCTGGTATATTGACCTGTGCAGCATCCCATGTTTCCTTTTCCTTTTCTTCTCCTTGATCGGTGGTCACATTTACATCTTCATCATTCTTTACGTCATCTGTAAGATCACCTCCAGTGATATCTATTATAGTTATATATTTGATTTTTTCATATGTAGTATCCCCTAATGATTGTAAGATCTGTGGTATGTCATCCACGACCTTGCTTGCCTATGTTGTTAGATCAATTGGATTGACATCCTTAGTATCATTTATGAAGATGTGTTCTGGGATCAGTGTGGTCTCTTTCTCTTCATTGTGAGGGGTCTTGGTAAGAGCTAATACCTTCTCGGGGCTTGTATCCTCCTTAGGTGTATTGAATATTTCATTCCAAGTTTTATCGCTTTATTTATCAAGCTCTAGTAATCTTCCCTCAAGTACCTTGTATGCTCTCATTTTAGCTGAAAATTTTATTGCATGCTCCTTCATCATTTCATCAATCTCTTCCATCTTTGACTCGGGTGGCATAATTGTAACTAGGAATCTTTCCCTTATCTATTTTTTAGTTTTCAGTGCATATGTCCACCTTGCTGATATTTTGTCATTAAGCTCTTGTGGCATCATCTTATTAAACTATACAGGTACATATTTGAATGCAATCATTGCCTTGATGGTGGTTTCTTCTATATTATCCTGATCCTCAGGTTTCAAAGTTAGCCATTGTCTAATCTTAGAGTTTGATATGCTACCTGTCTTGATGATTGATGTAGCAATCTCATCAATTATCTTAGGAAATTTGTGCTTTTTAGGTTGGAGTGCTTGTTCACTCTCATCCTATGCAGTGTCATCCTTTTCCTCTTTACCTCAGATGTATTTTTTTCTTTTCCTCGGTGCCTATTTCCCAGTTTGAGGTTTTCTCTTGTAAGTCCTCAATGTTCCTTTCTTGATTGGTGGTGAGTCTGCATCTTTTGAAGTCTGACTCCTAGTCCCTAATGCAATAGTAGTTCTTGGTTTCTTTGCTGGTGGTGCATCATATTTTGTAGACTCAGAGTCACTCAATTGTTCACCTTCATCAATGGGTGACTTTCCCTTGGTGGCTTCTTGTTCCAATTTATCTTTATCAACTGACAAGTTCTTTTCAAGTGTTTTTATGATTTTGTTCTTCTTTTGGTCTATCTTCTTTATAACTAATCTTGTTTTGATTCTGGCCTTAGCTTCTTTATAAGTTCTAAATCTTGGTAATGATTTGTCCAGTGGTTCATTAAATTATCCTTCAATAGCATGTGTGGCCTGATCAATGTTGATCTCATAATCTATAGGTGGTAACCATGTTGTTCTTGGTACAGCTGGTTTGATCAAGGTGGTGTTAGTGTCCACTGTGAAACATATATCATCCTTATACTTTTCCACCAGTTGTTTAGGTATCCTCATTCTTTTTCTACATTATATCCTTAAAAGTAGTGAAGTATGCATCCATGACTGATGTAAAATTGTCCCCTAGTGACTTAATAAATTCACTAATTTGAATTGTTACCGATCGGGTAGTGTCCCAATTGACATTACCGATAGGTGGGAAGAAGTTCTGGAAATAGAACAATGTACACATGATGAGTGATCCAAACTTACATGAATTAGACCTTATTGACCTAATTTTCCTCATGTTCTCCTCTAGTTTCTTTAGTAGAAGCTCAGATAGGTCCAGCTGTAATCCCTTCTTCACAATCTTATGGGTAGTGTCAACTGCTTCGCATGCTATGTTGTCCAATATGCTGGCTTGGAATACCCTGCATCTTAGTACACATGCACCAAATGTCATTTCTAGATTGGTGATGGAGTTTACCTTTAAACCTCTGCATCCCATACTGCACCTATCATATTTTCTATCTCGGGGCGAGGAGGATGTTTGAGTGCTTTGGTCTTGTCATTTACTGGATAACTGGTTACTACATGTATTACATCCTTGGTTATTGGTTTGGGTTCATCCAACCACATTTTCCTGTCATGTACTCTGCTAAGTACTATCTGAATCCACTCAATTTTAAATTCCTTTGGGAACATTAGGGCATTTGTCAACCCTTTTACCTCTATGTGCTTGTGTTCATCCTTAATGTTTCCATCTGTGCAAAGATTATTGTAAGCTTCTTCAACTTCAAGATCTCTGATTTCTGCACTTTGTAGTGGATATATGCTCAGACATCCTCGACTAGAAAAACCCTAGGAGGTATGATTGAGAACGCTCTAGTGTTGTCAGGTTGTGAAGCAACCTTGGGGCAGAATTTAAACTTAGGTTCTTCACATGTTGTATTCTTGATTAGATTGACCTTCTTGTCCTTCACATTCTTGATTTTGGAAACTCATGAAGTAGTTTCCATATTTCTTTAAATTAGGGATTTCTCCATAAATAATATGTTTTCTTGGTGAGTCTTAGTTACTCACTTGATTTTTCGTAGCTATTTTGAATCTGTCGGAGTAGCCGTGAATGTGCTTGTGAATCTCTCTACAATTTGGTCGCTTTTGGTCACTCTTCTTCTCTCTGCTTTTCTCTTCTCTTCACTTTTAAATTCTTGGTTAATGAATGAGATTTTTTTCACCCTTTTATAGATGATGCCCTAAGTGGTGCAATAAATGCTTTACGTACTTCTCGGTGGTTGAAGATGGAGTCACTCAGGGAACATACCAATTTCATCCTCAGTGAGAATGTGACACTCGTGGTAAGTGTCAACTGGATTGACCTTTCACATGTTCACCGATGATGCTTGGTATGTAGCGAAGACTTCATTGTCTTTATGCATGATTATCGAGGATGCTCGGTTTACATTAACAACTTGGCTTTTAAAAGTACACTAACGATTCTCAGTGTGTATTGACCGATGAGATTGGATTCACAAATTCATAACAAGTAATACCATAGTGCATCTTCATTCATGGTAATTTGGAATTTTATCAATGTATATAGGAACTGATGTAAAATATATCTTTGTATAGCATAGTTCCATACTTCAACTGGTTAGGTGGGGGTGGTGATATCACAAAATCCATTGGATGAGGTGTCACCAATTGTGGTGCTTGGTCTAACATCATTGTTTCTTGTAGCTTTCCTCCACATTTGATTTCTCATTCTCCTGATATCTTCAATAGTGTTCCCATTAGCAAAAGTGCTTGACTCTATCACTCGGTCTCTGCAGTCCTTTCTTAGGTGACTAACCTTATGATGATGTAAGCATGCCATTCTAGAGTTAATCTAATTCCTAGACCTTCGTATGCATTTTCTCATGTAGTTTGCAGATATGTGACCATATCTACCACATGTTGTGCAATTTTCCCATGTGTTGTAATCCCAAACATATGAGTTGCCAACTCTTCTCGGTTGATGAGCATTTTCTTGTTCTTTTGGTTTCCATGCTTTCTTTTTATTCTTTGTATATTCAAGAGATGTGTGCCCATGCATTTTGCAAGTAGAACAATATTTTTCCATGTAGGATTCCTTCTTTGGTTGTTTCACCTTAGATCTGCATTCATGTGCTTTTTTTCCATGTTTGTTATAGTTATAACATTTAACAATGAGTGTAGAAGTGGATTTAGGAATACCTTTAGCTTTTCTCCTGTAAACATTTGATGTGTGGCCTGGTTTTCCACAGTGATAGCATGATTTCTTCCTAGGCCTTGGATTTGTGTAGACATCCTTTTGATCAGCTTGGTATGATGATTCTCCGTGCTTGTTGTTAGCACTGCACCAAGAAATTCCTTTGAAATTCTAGCTCTATTTTTTCCCGTGCTTTCTTGGTTTAAAATCCTGTGTCTTACCGCACAAAAAAGGTCAAAAACTCTTTTTTAAGTTCTATTTAAATGTTGTCGCTTTGTCGTGTCGGTCTTTTAAACATGTCTCTAAGTTGTGCGAGTGGGTGACGATTCATCAGATTTTTTAAAATCGCGTAGTCGCTATGAGATTGTGTCAGGTCCTAATTTTCTGTGTGAGTGAGCGGGCTGGCTGTTTTAAAATGTAAATCGCACAATTGCGATGTCTTGTGAAAGTCGGGTTGTAAGTTAGTGATTGAGCGGGTTAAGAATGATTAAGTTTGTCACTCCCTTGCTGAGAATTAACTTTATAAAATATTGGACCAGCGAGTCCGCGATGACTTAAAATTTTGTGTGTCGCACAGTTGCTTTAAAGTTATGTTGTCCACATCATGCTTCGCGACTGAGCGAGCCTTGTTAAAAAATAAAGCAGTCACATACCCGCATCAGGTTTTATGTTTGTCTTTCAAGTCAGTGACTGTGCAACGAAGTCAGGTTCTAGAGGTCGCCCACTCACTTAGGTTCTAACTCACTTGTATTTTGCAGTGCAAGTACGTGGTAAGTGCATGAAGTACCAATTTGAAGATTCACCGCTCAGTCGCAAAGGCATTCTTTAAAATTCTTAAAAGAGGTGTGACTAAGCAAGTGTGGGAGCATTCATCACCTCTCTCACTCGCTGATGCTTTGAGGTGATAAAAAATGAACTCGCGAGTGTGCGATAAGTTAAAGGAAGAAAGAAATCGCTCACTTTCCCATCAACAAAGATAGAAGGAAAAGGGTTAGCGATTATGCGATTAAAGAAGAAGGTTGACAGTCGCGCACTCGCAGTCAATAATAAGGTTAAATTTTCAAGCTCGCGAGTTCGCAACTAAGCAAAGAACAAAAGCCATCACTCACTCGCTAAGTGATTGTAAGCTAGAGTGTTCTGCAGTGCGAGTGAGCGACCAGATAAAGTATATGGTAAAGAATGAACATCGCTCACTCGCTCAGATCAGAAAGTAATACTTTGAAAGCCAACGAGTGTATGATTATGGAATGACTAAAAGATAAGTGCATACTCACTTAGTCACCAAGATTCAGGTGATGATAAATATTGAGCAGCAAGTGTGCGATGGGTTGAAGGAAAGGTAATATCGCTAACTCGCGTGAACCCAAAAGCAAAATGTAGAAAGATAGCGAGTATGCGACTGTCAAATGATGAAGTGCAGATTAGGTCATCGCTCACTCGCAGAAGGTAAAAGGCAGGGTAAAGATAGATGGCGAGTATGCGACTAGTTAAAATAAAAGGGTTACATCGCTCACTCTCAAGAACCTTTCCAAATATGAGTAAAGTGTAGTGTGTTGGGGTTCAATTGAAAAATGGCTAGTTTCACGCTGATGAGTGCCAGAGGGAAGAAAAGTGTACATTCTCTTCTAGCTAAGATCAAATAGTGCAAGTTGATGGCAGCATTAATGATAGAATGAAATCTTCATGACAGTGCAAGTGCAAGAATTTGGCATTCAAGTGGACAAGATGCAGTCCTTAATGGCTATAAGTGTAAATGATTGAGTTTGATTGTGTACAGCTCTCATTTCTGCATTCTGAGTTTTCCTGCAAAGAGTAAAAAGCTTATTGGTCTGGAGAATTTTATTTGAAACAGTGAAATTCAAAGAAGAAAGATGAGTCAAGATATTGTTCCCACTACCTCACAAGGGTCTAGGAAGAAGAAGTCACACTGAAGAAATATACAAAAGAATTTTCTGAGTTGCTGCCTGGAACTCTGAATACAAACAACACAAATTGGGAGGAATGGAGTGATAGATGGTTTCAATGCAAAAATCGGGTAACCCCAAATTACTCTGGTAGCACTTTATTTCATTATTTTTGGAATAATAGGGTCAAGCCAGTTCCAATTTGCAATCCATTAGATTTGAATATGGCTAAATTGATTGTGCCTAACGTCTATGTTGACATTGGTCTTATTAAGGAGTTAGCAAAAAACTATTGCCCAGTAGCTAGGGTAATTAGGAAAAAGAATAAGGAAACCCTAGTCTCCATACATAGAAGGTCAGTGGCCGAGGTATTTGGAATCACTAGTGCGTTGTGCACTGATATTGATTTGAAAAAGATTAAGGCTGATTATGTCAAGAGAGAGCATTTGATTAAGAAGTATGAAATGCCTAAGTTTATGCCCAGAGTAGATAGGCACCTGGTGAAGATTCCAGACAATTTCAAGCCACCTTTTGACTTATCCCTATTTCATCATTATGTAAAATGCACGGTCTATGGTTTGAGTAGGGTTCTAGGCCTTGATGGAGTTTCTATAGTATCTCAAGAGATACTTATGATGGAAATGAACATCCAGCACCTAGAAGTCAACACTGATTATGACTATGTTGGCTACATAGTTGATAATATCCATGCTGCATTATTAGAGATACAGTCAGATAATCCAACACCCACTTTCAAACATTACTCTCATCTAATGTACATGATTTTATATTATAATAGAACATCAATGGATAAAAAACTTAAGGTGTTTGTATCAGAATATGGTGTGGAGGCACCAATCCAAAGATGGACTCAAGTGTGGGTTAGCTCGTCTGTCAATTCATCATTTGTATGTTTTTGCAACTAGATTGTGGATTCAATTTTTGATCTGTTAGGAACAGACAGGCACAGGCTTCCTTATGAGGTTAGAAAATTTATGAGACCATGGGAATATGCCCCAAATTGGCCCATATCTCACAATTGGGCTAATTTCTTCTTTTTTTATTACATAACTATCATCAGAGTATATGGTTGCACTCAACCTCCTCACATTCTTCCTAGATTTGTTCCTCCCAGAATTGCTTTCTTAGAATTTGTCTGGAAAATTACTTGGTTAGATAAGGAATTTCCAGAGGGACACAAGAAGGGAACCTTTATCCCCAGATTTGGGTAGATTTTGATTTCCCTATTGGGAAGAAAATGTTTGATGCAATAAATGATTTCTCAAAGCAATACAGAATTTCTACAACAATTACCAAATTCTGTGATCCTGAGAATTTTGTACAAACAACCCTAAAAAGGATGACTCCTTGGAAAAATATTAGAGACCATGAGCCATTGGATGATGAGGATGTTGTTAGGAACAAATTGAATAAATAGGAAGTTTAGGATAGGAGAAGGAAGTGGAATGACCTCCTAAGAGCAGAATTTGAATGAAAGGAATCAAATAACTCATTCTCTGGTTTTTTCCCTGATCTCCCATATTTCCAGAGGATAGAGAAAATGCTTTAGTCCTATGAAACCTTGATGTCACAAGTACCTCAATTCAGTTTTGAAGATGCACAATCCAAAGGATACCCTATTTAAATTGCATTACATGATAAAGAGCACCAAGAGGAATAGCAAGAAGAGGAACATCAAGAGGAGGAAGAACAAAGAGAAGAACAACATGAAGAAGAAGAGGTTAGTGAAGAGGCCACTTTAGCCAAAGAGCCACCAAGGAAGAAACAAAAGAAAGAGCACAAAATAGTGCAAGATAGAAAAATCTTGGCAAAATCCATGATATCAGAGCATGGTAAATATTTTAGAAAATTGAGAAAGCAACTACAGAAAGAGCCAGAGGCTAAGGGTCAAGGAGACAACCAAATGGTTTTGTTCAAAAAAGATGATGAGAGGGTCATGATGGAAAATGAATTCATGAGGGATGATGAGTTCATAAAGTCTGAAGAGTTCAAAACCTTCTTGGTTAAGTTAAAACAGAAAAACTTGAGATAAGAGATAACCACAGAAGAAGAAAGTGCAGATAAAAATGAGAAAATTGTACAAACACTTCAGGATTATGACCCTGAGACTAAAAAAATTACTGTAGAACAAGCCAGACTGCTGGTACAGAACAGTGGTGTGATGCTGATGCCTGGTTGGGACTTACAGTCCACCTTTATTATTGATCAGATTAGGAGGTAGGAGGATCCTTTTCTTAAAACAGAATTTGAGATGGATGAAGTCTTAAAAGGTGTACGCCTCTCTCTCCGGTTTCCCACAGCTTTCCAAGGGCAGGGGTTAGTAGCCAAGGTTCACAAGTGCATGCAAATCTATTAAGCAATAACTACTAAACGAAATGATCGAAACGCGAGCAAT